>DWLI01000109.1:0-29746 GCA_018249915.1 Cecropterus dorantes dorantes
GTACTTCATTGATAAGTTCAATTAAGATAGTGCTAATTACGTGAACGTTAAAATGGAAGAAAATATTCAACAAAAAATAAAAAAATACGTTTTCATTCATGTGTTTGTTTTTGTGTAGATTTGTATATAGTAAGCGAAATTACAGTGATGGACAACAAATGTGTTTGAGGAGTTGAAGATCAAAATTTCATTCTATTCCTATTTTGTAATTGCATCAGATACATAGGTAAACTTCTATAGTTTGAAGTATCACTGCATTATCACGATTGAAGAGTAGTAGGTCAAATTTCCATTATATAATATTATGCTATATTTATTCTAAGTTTCATAAGAATCGGTAGAGCAAAAGCCGAGTTACAAATAATCTAAAAAACAAGAGGTTTCCACCCTAAAGTACCAGTCATCAGACCATACATATGTACAGAAACGTAATCAAATATCCTATCAAACAAATCAATGAAAATTGAAATTGATCAAGAATTACCCGAGTTATTTAAAGTTATAAGAAATCATCTTATAAGTTGCGATTATATTAGTTCGAATGCAACACTTCGGTATCCGAGATGTTCCTCGGTAAAGGGCAGTACGCAACGACACGGCACTAAATCGGTGAATATCCATTTAGTTTGATTCACTGGAGCTCTCAATTTATTTGTTTATCAATGAGTGTGGACGTTATTGTTTATGTTATAATTTAAATAAAAGCCTGCCTGAGCATTACTTACTCAACAAAAAAACATCACCTTTTTGGCATTATTTTAATACTTTCAGCCTCGCTTGAACAAACGATTTTTTTTTTCAAAATGCTTTTTAGCTATGATAAAAAATCTTGCCTCCTGTAATAAATAACATAAAATATCATGTTCTAATTACAAAAGACTTAACTTTTAATTTAATTTTAAGTATTTTCTTTTCCACTTTAAGTACTTCAAATAAAATTACTGTGCATACCAAACGCCATTATAATCCAACACATCATTCCCCCACACTAAACAACCATTGATCTCACAAACATTATTAAATTCACGAGCAAGTCAAATGCGTCGTGACACTCGCACGGCGGGGTCAGCGAGATAAGCCCGGGTAAGTCGCAGATTGATTCCCGGATCAGACGGATGGTCGGATCGCGCGGTGGAGTGTGGACGATTCTTTACTCACGCTCGCTGCTCTATGACTGGGTGTCCTAAAGGGATTTGGGCGGACACTTATTTCTGAGGTATTAGATATCGTCTATGTCTGTTTCTTATTCTGCTATCAACGTTGTTTTTGTGTCTTTAAAGATGTATCGACATAATTTTGTATTGATGCTTATTTATTTAATTACTATTTAAAGTAGGTGAACATTTATTTTCAATATATTAGATTAGGTTTAAACTCAAATCTCTACGCCTGGTCTCGTATATTAGGCTAACTCTTTTCTACAAATTAAACAAGTTATACCTAATAGAAACTCTATGTCTGTGTGTTTTAAATCTCATTAAACAAAACTACTGTATTTCATTTAAAGTATTAAAACGATATTTACAGTCCGTACCTTGATGTAACATTTAATCTTTGTTAATTACAATTTTAATTTAAGATTATGTTACATTTTTTTAACACGGGTGAAACCGCAGGATTAATGTACTATTAAAAATAATGAGTTACAGAAACCTTTGCTTATTCGATGAGCAAAATATATAAACTGTCATACATACATACATATCTAACATCTATTTACTCGTAAATCGCAGGTTGGTACTATATATTGTAGGTACATTGATGAGATTTCGTCTATCTTAACTAAACAATCTAAATCCCTAGTTCTGAATCTACTATTGAGTAAAGTGGCGTCCTTGCCGAGATTAAAGGTCTTGCTTTGATTGAAGCCTATTTTTGTCTGTATTTAATTAACCCAAAACACAGTTTGTGTATCTTTAAATTAACTTATATAAAATACTATTGGTTCAATGGACAATTTAAATAATGTTCAATTAGAACAAAATCGCAACTGCTGAAAAACGATTGATTTCCTTCAGTTTCGGTTCATTGTTTTTAAGAAGTCCGTTTTTTGTTATTATAATAGGTACTTTGTACATTTTATTAAGCGCTTTGAGACTATTCCTCAAGATAATTATTATAATACCTACTAGCTTTCTTTTGAAACTCTTATTGTCGTGGTAGTTAAATAGACATCTCTTCCACTCTTTTTTCCTTATTTATAGGCGTATGTTTTAAAAATTATATTACCAATATCATTCTACAAACTACGACTATTCTAATAATATGTCATATGTCACAATCCGTCAAGCCGTTTGGGCTGTAGCGCGTGCCAAACAACTGGACATACACATACACGCCCAAAAACGTTATCCTCCTTCTGACGCAGTTGAGTAAAAAGAAAAATGAGCTAGATTCAGGAGATTTGCTTTTTTTGTCAACATATTTATTTTGTAGTTTACTTTTTCCAGATTTTAGCAGAGGCTGAGAAATTGATAGACTAGTAGACTTTTCTTCCCCCCTCTCCACTTTCTTTCTACCCCCTAGCTTAAAGCTACGCCTATGTATGTACTTGTAGTAGTATAGAAACCAGATGCGTATTTTTATAATATTTTAATTACATTTCTCTCGATGTTAACTTTCACTCCAGACCAGATATCAGCCAGCAAGTAAATGAGAAGCAAGTAAGTCCTACATAAATTAATTGACCATTGGATTAAGGCCTCATGCCTCACATCGTTAATACTTTCATGTGTCAATATTACCAACTTCTAGTGCCTCTAGACTATACATGAAATTATCTTTAATACGAACTATCCTAAATACGAACATAAAAATGACGAGAATATAACACAAAATCCTTTCATGTAGAAACGTGTAGATATTAATTTGGAAATATTAAAAAAGAATCTTCTATATTTTTCATTCGTATATTACTAGAATATCAAGTACTAACAAATACGTTGGCCTTAACATCTGTCCAAAATACCCGTCTACTTATAACGCATTGTATATCCAACTTACTGACGCGATATACAACGGGTTATAGTCGTAATTTAGCGAAGTGCGAAGTTCCGTCACATCAGGGGGTACATTCCCGGTTAGGTGTAAGAATATTCGCCAAGGACTGTAGCCTCGAATATTCCAGCCGCGCAATAAATCCTCCGGAGTGATGCCGCGTTTTTGTTGCACGACATTTTTTCCCTCCCTAGCAGCGCATATATCACCGGCCGTACATAGTGACTTATGCGGTCTCGGTCTTAAAATAAACCGCAAAACACACCTTCGTTTATCACGTCTCGGCTTTCCCGCGACTTCGCTTGCGTGCTTTTTGATTACGCAACTGTGGGATCATTTCGAAAAATAAGTCTTATATCATATGCCATTGTAGAAAGTATTATTTGACGACCTATGTGGTAAAGCGGTCACTATACCGGCCTGACACGGAATGGATTCCGAGTTTGATCCCCGACCAGACGGCCATGTGATTTAGATTCTGTTATGGTTCTGGGTGTTTGTGTATTTGTTTTTGTGTATGTCCATCTTCTCCGTGTCCGTGAAAATCAAACCTAGTGCGAGGTTTATGATTTTCTGGGTATACGGGTACGCAACTAAATAATAAAAAGCTTTATACACTCCTATGAGTGTATAAAGCTTTTTATTATTTAGTTTGCGTCAAAGCATTATTCATATAGATCTAGCCGTCCTAGCATCATGAGTATAAGCTTATGAATATCATACTTATTTTAAAGGTCAGGAGACACGAAGATCAATTTTATTTCAATAGACACAATGTTTTTATAATGAAGTAGATGGGTGAGTACACTAATTAACTTATTCGTGTCTACTACATGGTTTTTCCAAGGTGACACGTACCTACCTCATTAGTTAACTCTATAAATGTCCGTTTTAGTATGTTAAACCTAAAAACAAAAAAAAATTATCAAGTGCACCAATAACATCACGTAATCACGTCAAATAGTGACATTAAAGCACTTTTTATGTAAAGTAACCTGTCTTTCCAAAGAGCTAAGCGATTTGCAACGCTAATATACTTGTAAGTGTGAAATTTACTTAATAATATCCTAATTTGAACTTAACTGGTATTCGTATTAGAATAATTGCGTCATATTCAAAAGACTACTGTATAGAATAAGTAAAGTATGAAAAAAAACAACGTAATTCAAAACTTGAGGGAGCAACCACCAGCTGTCTAGGAAACGTCGACAACGCGTCCAACGAAGCGAAAAGTAACAAACTAGCAAATCTCCGTGGAACTTAAAAAGATCAATTGCAAACATTAATTGTTTGCAACAATGAACCCTTAAAATCCGGGCACAGGGAGACCGCAAATAAACCAACATTAACCGAGGCCTATCGTCCGGAGCATTTTATAGGTACTTTATCGGATCCTTTCTTCTGAAATGCGATTAAAATTGAATAGGTCCATATGTCGCAGGCAGCGGCCTTGCGTCACAATCACACGGCCGGCTGCATTTTCAATTTGCCGCGAGATAAGCGCGAGTTTTGGACTTTTTCTGCGGAATGGTGGAATTGATCCGGTGACTTATGGCGGACAAGACGCCGGATCGATGGTCAATTGAATCGCCCTCTAATTTAATTCCTTTTTCAAATAGGATAGCTGTGGATCGGATTGTTCCACGTCACTTGTTTATTTGAAAAGTGGATGTATCAGACAAGACGGCAAATCTTAGGTGGAGTTTTTGTATGAAAATTGAGGGACGTTTTTACGTGCATGCCCATGATATTTTACTGCTAATATTTTTTCATAAACCATTTATTAACTGATTTGACTGAAGTAGATTTCTATTTGCATTTTGTGATGTCACTGCCACTACAACACCACTTTTTCACCATAAATCACTAGATAATACTTCTGTATTTTGATCTGAAGAGTCCACACTGTTAAATAATTACAAAGTATTCGCTCAAAAGCAAAATTATTGGTTCAAAGTCATCCAAAGTCAGCATACATAAAGTAAGCTTTTTTCATGTTTAATAGAAAACCTCGACTATAGACAAGCTCGTCAACCGAATAAAAATAAATAAACTGGTTAAAAAAGTACTAGTCTGTTTAAAGATGTTCCTATATTTGGGATTACTAAATAATTTCAATTCACTTAAGATTGAACTCCAGTTTTAATTGGTAATTAAATAGTTATGTCCAGAATTACCCCTGTCCTTTTCTTATCATATTAAAGTAGCGAGCATGCAGTACACCTGATGGTAAGTGGTTACTGCCGCCCATGTACACTTGTAAGCAACTTCCAGTAGATCAGGGGTTCTATTTGTAGTCGATTACAGAAGCGTTGCTATTTTCAAGGACTAAGATAATCGTCTCATATATAGCGAAAGGCAAGAATTGCTTCACGGTAGAAATAGATGTGTTGTCACTCTGAATTTCATTAAAACTTTGATACTTCTAATAGGCACGTAGAAAACTAGTCAATTCGTACATAATCTTTATAAAAACGAAATTAATTTAATACCTAACATAATGTTAATAATAGATGATGTTACAAACTGCCTACTGATTTAATAAATGAAAAGGTGTTTAAAATATGTAAGGTAATTAAAATAAAACATTATAACGAGGCTTTTAAAACGATCGTATCAATTGAATGAAACATTGCGTAAGAAATTTCGGAGGGCAATGTTTCCAAGATAACATTTATCTTGTAATTTTTTCATATTATACGTATAGGGGCATTTATAATTAAATAAAAACATAAATTAAATATCAATTATTATTGATAATTTATTTATTCGCAATTTTATTTAAAATACACAACTTCACAATGTTTTGTTTTACAAACTAAAAACTTTAGGTACGGGATATCGTAGGAGGCTGTTTTGCGGTGATCACTAATTTACATTTTACCTTCATAGAATTATTCTCTAATGCTTTAATTTACATTTTTACTTTTATATGTACATTTTGGAATCGCGGGATTAAGTTTATGAGCGTAATCGACAGAATCCAAACGGCACTTTGCACTTTTTCAAAATTAATTTTCAAAATTATCTTTTCTACACTGTCTTCGAGACTACTCTTATAAACCGAATCCTTTATTAATTTATGGCCACACAATATCTTAATTTTACAAAGGTATAGCAATACAAAATATTTATATCATATTATTTTTCATGACAAATTAACGTACATTTTTACATCATCCAGCTTAGTGATCGGAAAGTCAAAGAAAACTCGTGAGACATCCACGGTATCAGTTCTGCACTGTATATTTAAACGGCTTTTATTTACAAATCGCACGATTTATAACTATAATATAAATTACTATTGCATTTCATTCATATAGTCTACACAAATCAAATGTACAAAAAATCTGGAATAACTCTTTGAACACATCACAATTCCTATAGCGAACCGAACTGTTCAAATTAAATATAAAAGGAAAAAAAAAAACAATTTATACAGGAACGGAATATAACTTAATAAGATATTTACAGAATTTAATACACAAATCGATGAAAGGTACCTACTTACTGTTATATATATAAATCATCTAAGCGGGCATAAACCGACCTTACCTAACATTATAATACTGTACAATTTCGCTAGTTGCTCATGTAAAACACTCTTACTTAATACTTGTAGGATAATCACCGGAGTAAAAGTCTTTTCGGCGACGAACTGGGCAGAGATCTGATGCGTCAGATATGTGTTGCAACGTTTGCGATTACAAACATCAATTCTGCTCAACAGTCTTATAAATTAGATGTGTCAGAGTATATCGTGATTAATTGCTATGAACTATTCATTAGAATCAGTTTAGTGAAATCACAATTTTCGTGATGCTCTGCTCACGAAGGTCGCGCCGTCCGTTGACAAGGACATTGTACGTCGTGTTTTCACCGATATTCAAATGAGGCTCCCGAGTTTGGTTGACTTATCACGTGTACTCGCTCCTCCAGCCAGTCTGTAAAGGAATATTTGGTTAGAAAATGGTTGTACACAAATCAAATTTACATAAAGAAACACAAGTGGAAAGTCTGGAAATATGTTAGATTATCCTTTTAGAAATGTATTTGTTTGTTATTTTTCTTGCGCTTTTAAAATTCAGTCCACCGATTTAGGAAATTAAATAAATGCCTGCACGATATACTTTTGTGTTAAGTTATAACCTCAGTCCTATGTTATTAAAAGGCTGAATGATTTATTTAGACTAATATTTTTAAAGATCAATATTTCTAATTTGTGTAAGGAGAAGTATCTTAATCGAAAATATCTTAAGCCCTTTTTTCATGTTAAGGGATATTAGCGGCAAAATGGAGAGCAATTAGGTAGATTAGGCCTTGATAAGAATTAAACAGGTGATGATAGTGTTTTTACTATAATATAGTAGTAGCAAATGAGCATGCCATCCACCTGATGATAAGTGGGCAATGCTGTCTGTGGACATCTGTGATCGACCCCTGATGAGATTAAGAGGGTCGCTTTTTTCATAAATTGTTTTTTTAACATCTGTATAATACTTTGATAAAGTAGTTTTCTAAAAACAGTGCAAGATGCATGTGTTTGGTTGAATGGTCGGATAAGTCCGGCCCTTATTGTGACGTCTGGTTTAATATCTGATGATATTAGCTGTTGTTAACGCTCAACACAGATGTTTTAGGGCAGGAAACATGTGGTGGTTGCCGATGTCGATAAAAGATAATACCACCTTGTTGCAAAATTCGAAAATAACTCCTCAAAACTTACCATAGAGTTAAGCTGCGCGAGGTGGTGGTGGTGGTGGTAGGGGTTGTGCGAGGTGGGTGGCGGCGCGAAGCCCTGGTGCGGCGCGCCGTACCAATGCGACATGTGCGCCGCCGCTGGATGCACCAGCCCCACTTGGTGTTGACCTGGTGGAGAACGGAAAGAATTAACAGAAGAACTACAAGAATAGAGCAAGTGTGTCATAGGGATCTGTGAGGTTTTGCGTTAAAGCTTAGGCTAGCACAGTACCGCGTTTACGTGATTAGTATCCAGCTAATGCTGTGTAGCCACTAAAATTTGATTAAAGTCAAAAGAAAGAAACCCATCCATTCATCAGCTTTGAAGTCCACTGTTTGCCAATAGTAACTGCGCTTGGCATACGTTGGTGACCACAATGGATGTTGATGTTTTACAGGAAAACAATACTGCCCATCTTTTGGATTTCGTACTATAAGTGCCTACTATAAGTCCTACATCATCCACCAGAAGAAAAAGAGTGATGCTATTGAAGACCGACACCACACAACACAAGATAGAACTACAACACACTTATTCTTCCCTAATTTTGTACCAGTTTAATCTAAGTTTTTGAAATATGAGTCAACTTACCGAAATCCATAGCCGATGGGAAGGCGGATCCCCCGAATCCCTTAGTAGCGTCTCCGAGGGGCTTGATCATGTCCCCCATGACGCCCCCGAGGGCTAAGGCGCACGCCCCACCGCCCATGCCCATGCCACCCTTCTTCTTCTTGCTCTTGCTGCTTAGCTTGCGATTTCGCGTCTGAATACCTTCCTTCTTCATTGTCAAGGGCCGGTTTACCTGTGACAATGGAAAAAATATTTGGTCATTGATTTGAATATACCTCCACTTTGAAATATCATTTGGTATTAAACATTTTATAGCATAGAAATTTTGCTGTTGAAGGTTAAAAAGTGTAAAGAACGATGGCTTTTGTATTTTGATAATATGTCAGTCTTTCTAACGCGACTTAATAAGAAATGTAGATATACATCGACTAAAATAGGTAAAACGATAATATACGGAACCTATTCTTAAAGATTTGCCACTCAGCTAAAATCCCGTGTACCTAAAGTCGGTACGATCTGAGTTACTTATGGATTGGTTACATACTTGTATATTACAGTTGACAATGTCATGTGGAATGCATACCGGTTATCTACTACTATCCAATTAAATATCAACAAGCCTCAAGTTTGAGGCAATTTAATAAAATGTTAGTAAAGTTGCTAAGTTTATAAAGCATAGCTCAAAGCTGAAGAATCTCTGTGCCGTCTATTACGATGCACGTCCAAGATGCTATTTTAAGATCTTAGATAAGCGTGCGAGTAGATGTCAATTGCTTTGGCTGGAGAATTTTATCATTTACGCTATAACAAGTGTTATTTCACCTGCTTTATACGTCCGCTATAAACGACTCTAATTGAGGACTGAGGTTAACAATCGTAACACATTGACTCAACGTATTCCGGCTTTATCGCATGACATTTAGCGGTATGAAAAAAACGTTTGAGCGACCAAATTGGAATGCTAACTAAGGTATAAAGGATACCGAGACCATAAACTGGTATCACAATAGTCGTGTGCGAATATTTAGCTGTTTGGTGACCGATGCCGACATGCGTGAAGTGGACACCCGGTGCATCCTAATTACGATGCACTGCGATTGTACGCAATTGGTGGGAAACGGAGACACTTCGATAGATCCTCAAATTGATCTTGCATTCAAACGAGCTTACGGCTTTTATTATGGAGTGTCGCTTCCATGACGTATACGGAAAAATGTTTGTTAAATACGACTTGGTACTCACACACGTACCAGTAGTTCCTGTGTGTACTATTTGAAACGAACAAACCACGAATTTTCGTTAATATTTTTGACGCTTACGCACAAGTTACATCTGTACATAACCTCTATTCTAAATCCAATAAAGTTAGCACCTTTGATATATAATTAAAGGATAGCATACCTTTGCATAGATTAATGGTGACAATTGAACGCAACACAGCTTCAACAATATATGAAACTACAACGAACCCAAGGTTTAATCATTGAAGAAATAAAAAATATGAAGTGCTTTCTTCTATAGATATTACTCTGCTGTACAAGTAATAACTTTCACACATCTTTCGCTAAAGTTACCATAAAAGGTGTTCGATTGAAGACACTTAACTTCGTGATAAATCAGTCAGGTACACTTTGATAGCGCTTTCAGCCCCTTTCCACGTCCAGGGCATTTCGGGTGAACTATCTCGGTTGCATTGCATTTGTTTCCGAGAAGCGTGCGTCACGACGGACGGACGGACGGACAATGAGTTATTCATCGCCTTCCAGGGAACTCGGCGGCATGTGGCTCTGAACGCACGATTTGCGCCCGCGACTGCCCAAGCGCATGACCTGATCTTATTCGCGTAGCTTTTGGTAACGCGTGTTGCATTGATAAAAATCTTACCGTAATGTGCTAATATGGGATTAGCAATGCTAATTCTTTGTGAGACCGATGTATGGATATGAATGTGTCTTTAGGTCTTCCTTTGCTTTGTTGGTACTGATAGTCGCGATGTAGCAGCATTTGGTCAAGTATCAAAATTGGTAGTCAAAGGATGAGGAAGTTCTAAATGAGTGTGATGTGAATTTCGTATACAGATTCGGTGGTAGTGTAAGCAAAATACGCCAAAACGGCTTTTTTATCTGCTTGAAATAACAAACGAGCATACAGTCCACCTGATGGTGACTACTGCCGTCCATGGATATCGGTAAGCAATTCATATAGAACAGCAGTTCTATCTAAAGTCGATCACAGATGCGTTGTTATCCTGAGGACGAGGATGGTCACCTCATATAATAAGTAAGCCGGCAACCACACCTTCTCAACGAAACGCATTGCTTCACGCTAGAAATAAGTGTCGGTAGAATCTCCCCGGTCGAACTACACTGGTTCTACGACCTGGTTAATTGAGTAAAAAATAATATTACCTACTTAATTAAGTGTAGGCTTCAAATTGTATTCTGCTTATTAACTATAATAGATATTTGCTGCTTAGTAACTATACCTGTCCATGAGCCTAACTAGGTGAACATCACTATTTAGTTTGAAATTTACTTAGTGTAATTACCAACGTAATTGTAACGTGAATATGTAATATTTTATAGCGGAAGTGAGTTAATTTAAATTAATGACATACCTCGTTGGGTAACATTGTATTTTAATCCTTTCTAATTGATATTTTAATTATTATTTAATTGGTTCATAAAACTTTAGTTGTCTAAGTAGGTAATTATCATGAATTATTGCAATGTAATCGTTGATACACATAGTTTTTTTTTTATAAGGTGGTAGTAGCTAACGACTATGCAGTCCACCTGATGGTAAGTAGCGACTGCTATGTAGATATCTGTAATCCTGCAATCCCAGATAAGATCAGAGTCTTATCTGGAATTAGTCACAGAATCGTTACTACCATGAGGAATAAGTTGGAGCGTTTCTGATAGGTAAGTATATCTATCTTAACACACCCTTCAGATCAAAACACAGCAATGCATAATACTCCTGTTTTTAGGCTGAAATATGTATGGTGGTGGTGCTTCCGGAGTTGAACCACAAAGAGGCACGGCATGGACATGTAATAATGTATGTAGTTTTAGTACAAATAATTAAATATGAGAACCTTTCATTTTTTTCAAGGACAAATTTCAAAGTCTATATTTTCCGGACAACACCCCCTTAGCCCTGACCACCGCTGTTCAACTCATACGCCTTCTCTTTTGGTATCACCTGATTAAAGTGATTAGGAGATTAAATTCAGGAGATAGAGATCCAGGCCATAAACATAGGAATCAATGAGATTTAGACAGCGCTCAAAAAAGTCAAAACTAAATGTAGCACAAAGGCGAGATATTGTTACAATGAACTATGTAGTTGCAATTTGCCCCAGCAATTGACTAAATATGTACAATGTCATTAAATCGAGCGAAATTAATCATAAAATCACTCTTCTTAAATATATTGCATATGAGCTACCATAATATTAGACTTACTAATTAAAACGACTTCAAAAATGACGAGAATCCTTCTTCGGCTATATGTGTCATAGCTAATTTAATAAGTTAATTTATGCAGCTGGTTTTGATGTTTATTTGTTTATGAATGTACCTAATGAAATGAAAAAACCCGCGAAGACTTTGTTAAATCAACTAAAAATGCAAATGTTATGAGGGACACCTCGTTATTAAATAATATTTAACACTGTGTTTGAGATGTGCAATCTTATCTTTATTTCTCTTATTATGAGTAACTTTGTACACATTTGAAGTATACCGCTCTGATTGTAAGATTAATTCGGGCAATTAAAACAACGCGTCGTGCAAAAAAAAACTGTCAGCCGATGAATAAGGTTAATAAACCCTTAAAATAAGGGACTGGTCAAAACACAGCGAATTTGAAGCGACGAGCGAATATAGATGTGTTTAATTAGGTGTATATTTGATATCTGTTGGACGATATTTGACATGAATATTTTAGTAAAGGATTTAATTGTCTTTTTGCAATGAACGTTGCAGTGAGATAATGTATAAACGATTCGTATATACGAGTAAACCTACATTTGAATATTAATAAAGTTCAAATCGTGCATTTTGATAACGCATTTAAAACTTTTCTTTACATTATTAATATTTACATAATATTCACCGATTCAAAGGCTTCCAAGATCATTTTTAAGCCACAGAGCTAAAAGTATTAAATCAGATATAATATACTTCATAGATGATTGTCTATGAAGTATATAAGCATACTTCATAGACATCAAAATTTCGTGCCCAGTACATTTTTTAGTTTTTAATAATAATTTTGTTTAAAATACTATAATCACTGTTATTCTTTGTTGCCTTGTTAGTCTATGTTAAACAGCACCACAGCCTTCCCGTAAATGTCTTAGAAGGCGACTAAAGAACAAAATCCAGGAGATAAGCAGCAGAATCTTCCTGCATAAAAGCCTGCAACACCCACTGTGATCCTCAACACCATGCCAGCCCCTGACTTTTGGCAAAATAACGCTTATTAGTGAGATATTATTAGCTACCGTCACCAGTCGACCCCAGAAGGAGGATCCATGGATAATGGATATGGATAAAATCACTGTCAATATTTTTAATATGTGACAGTTCAATCACATTTTATGTAACGTTTTTGACATCCCTCGAAATATTGATAACATTTAGGGCTTTTTAATCTTGAAGCATATATCAGCTTGAAGCGCTTATTACGCAACATGGAAGTCGCAAATCCGCTGAAATGGCGAGAACGCGAAGGCTTCGCAATGACCCAATTCGGATGCACTCAATACGACGGCATCTGCTAATGCATTTTATATTGGTCCAATTGACCGGCCGACGGCGCGGTATGCACTTCGTGTGGGCGATTCGCGGGAATTACGAATTGCTTAGGACAGGGTTTGTCAACCTTTCCTGTTTGACGGTTTTGGATATTGTAATTGATATTAATTGTTATTATGTTAACGAAGCGGTAAGCGACTGTGTACAAAGGTCGGGTTTTGTTTGTAGGGTCATCTCCGTTATGTGACTGCAAGTATGGGTGGGCTTTCAATAAGTGAGTTTTAGGAAACTCTATGCAGTAAAACGTAAAACTTTTGTATTATAGGTACATATTTATCACTTATAGGTTTCTTCTCATTTCATTTTAATTTCTTTAAATGAGTAAGTCAGTAACACAAAATTTTATAAATGAAATTAAAGCACCATTTTAGTAAACCGGTTTACCAAAATTTGTAATCACAACACAAGAGGTAAGTCATTTACTAATTTTGTTTAAATATTCAAAATTACTTTATTTATATAAGTGTATGAAAAGAACCTTCATAAAGCACATTAGTAGAAATAAACATTTTCGCAAAAACTTACTAAAATTTATATTCGAAGTGCATTCCTGCCTACCTACATAGCGCTCCGTAGCGCATACCTATCAAGAAAATGTTATTAAAAATTCCACCAGGAAAATGTCCTTAAGTTCGCAATGGTCATCAGCGTACGTAGTTTGCATTCGAAACGTATGGCCTTTTAAGGATTATAGAGCCATAACTGGCGTATGCGGAAGGTATGTCAATCTGCCCATCTCAAAACTGCTTATAGTTAGTGCTAAAAGTTATGCGGGAGATCTTCTTGATGGGAAGAAAGGTCTAACCACATTGTGATAGCAAAACGTAATGTAACAAGAATAGCCTATCGAGCAACACTTAGTCAATGAGATCTAACTTCTAGATTATAGATATACATAGATTCTAAACTATTTATCTAAGAGATGGATTGAACTTAAATGACGTTCTCAATGTTATGGAAAGACTTATAAACAATACTTAGTCAATGAAAACTATGTTCTTATCTCTTAATCTAGCAAAAAATACCTCGTCTTGCAATAGATTAATGACAAGTTACGAAAAACCAAAGCAAAAGTGGCAACAAATTATATGAAAATCTACGTTCGGTGTCACTTAATGTGATATTTGCAATACACCACCAAGTTAAAAAGTGCTTTATATTTGACGAATGACATGGTAAAGTAACCACCCCACTAATCTAAAACACAGAGTGATTACGTTTGTCTCCAGTCAACCAAACATGATATGGTCACGCTAATAAGATTCTTTAAGATTCTGGAACTGAGTGCTTGATGTATTTGGGCCCATTACACGAACGACACAGGCATTTGGTGTTTTGTATGTGTCCATTGCCTATATCAACGATTTAATCTCTTACGCTTTGAATATAATCCTCCGTCAATCCATTATTGTGCCACTGCTGGCACGGGTCTTCTCTCAGATTGAGAGAGTTTCAGGTCATAGTCCACCGCGTTAGCCAAGTGCGAAAGCGTAGACTTCACACACCTTTAAGAACTTTTTTTAAGATCTCTCAGATGTGTAGATTTCCTCGTGATGTTTTTCTTCACAGTAAAGCAGCGATAATTAAGTTTTATTACGCACATAATTTTAGAAAAATCAATGATGCGTGACTGGGATTTAAACCTCGGACTCCCGATTCAGAGATAGCCGAATGGTTGAAACTCGCAACCATTCGGCTATCACTGCTCGAATATAATAAGTGTATTTATTTATTTACGAGTTAAATGTGTTATATCATACTCGACTGTGATATAAACAGTCGGAATTAACTCCAAGTGTCTACATATACTACCATAGCGATGTGTCGTTCTATGCAGCGTCGTGGGGTGGGTACTGCGGTAGTAATTAACCTGACATAATGGCCAGTTATTAAGCAATTTCAGTTCGAACATGGCGGACGTCTTAGCCAAGTACATACGAACATATCACATTGATAATATAGATCTGCTTACAATGTACGCTTCTGTACTTAAAGTATAAATGCAGAAAGAATTTGGTGTTGAAAGTTATAAGTACATAGTATATTTGCTTTACATCTCAATGATACAATTCTCCAAGTCTAACTAGCACTTTTCGGCGTGATGAAATTTGCTAGATGGTAATACCAGCGTTGACTGGAGAGGTACCATCAACACACCTATTTCTATCGCCAAGCATCTGATCTCAGAATATATAAATGTGGGGACAGACTAAAATATTCAGGTACTTTTTTACGTAAACCACGTAAACTGCGGTCACCACACTAACAGAGGGTAGCTGATTCAATGCCCGCCCAGACAGACATTTAACTCATACAAAATTACCTTTTAGGTCTGGGTGTTTATGTTATCCATGTGTGTTCATGGCAGGAAATTCTAGCGTGGGGCAATGAGTGTAAAACCCCTTATTATTATTACAAAGAGGAATGTTGCATGCGAAGTGCGTATATCGTTTACTTCCAGCGGATTCACTGCCGTATGGCCACCATATTTCTGCTTCTAATTATGATTGTTTTCCTTCGTCGTATAAGGCTATTAAACTTTCCGCGATAAGCCATTGCGAAATTCTACCGCTTTACTAAGTAACTACTATCCTGCTCACATAGTAATAAAATTTTAAGTTAATTAGCAAATTATTAGATATATCGCGTAGGTGAAAACTTACACTGAAACTTAATAGCTAGACTGTAAAATATCTTAATATAATAATAAAATAGGTAGGTATCGTTTTATCTGCAATAATTATTAAGAAATACTTATTACGTAATGTCTGCATAGCATATAAAGTATTTGGACTAAAAATATAAGTACACCTAGGTGGAACAAAAGTTTCAGCTAACGTAAATGAGTATATTCAACGACCTGTAGAATAGGTTTTTAAATTTTATAGCGATAAAACCAATTAGGAATAAAGAATTCGCCAGAAAGAAAAAAAATGTGATACCGTAAGTTTAACCTTACGTTTAAACAATAATTTTCAAATCCTAAACCTTTGTTTTCGTTTCAAGCTAAGTAAATCCAAACCCAAGTGGTATCGATATAGTATTTCTAGTAATTCCAATAAACAAAATAGGTACCGAGTTTTCATAGAAACATTTCACCTAAAACACATTCAACGTTACACAAATATTTCTACCACAAAAACAGAAATTCAGTAACCAAATACTTACAACAATGGCAACCTAGTCGAATGTATGAAAACGAAATATTTGCTTTGAAATTAATTGAAAATTATACCATGAAATCATGCGACGGCTACCGGGATTGCATGGCGTGAGAACCACACATTTGCGGAGTACATTACTCCTGTAACCATATGAAACCTTGCACTGAAAATCTTACACCCTTCAGTATTTCTTTGAACATACTGTTTGAAAATATTCCACTGTAATAGATTATAAGGTTATAATTTATATTCGTTTTAATTTTTCCTGGTTTGTGTCCTACTGCTGGGCACGATTTTGGAACGTGAAGCATACTAGACCACGTTGCTCAGATCTAAACCACCCATAACAAAACGCTTTCGCATAGCCCCACTCTAGAATTTCTCGAGTATATGGTATTTTCTCGAGTGGGTACCATGGACACCAGAGAGGAATACACAATCACCCAGACCTCGAACTTAATATAAATACATCATTCAGATATCTGTTTGACCGGAGATCGAGCCCGGACCCTATAGCGTGTTGGACTGGTATGGTGACCGTTCCGCCACACGGGTTATCCATCCCATAAAGCCTCCGTGTAGCTTTACCTACTACCAATACCAATACCAAATACCAGTTATTACCAAGACAATCATAAGTGTCCGAAGTAAGGAAGCACGCAAAAATCAACCCACTAGCGGTTACCCATTCAACTCGTCGACGTTAAGACTCTACTAACTTTGTATTTCAGTAACAACTTACACTAATAAAATTACCGTATACTTATTTGTTAATACCTATGTATTTTAATACTTAACCTTACTGCAGGGTCCCTGTAATTTGCAATAGTTATTAGCGAAGCCAATACTAGCCAATGCATCGGCTGCGTCAAAGGTAAGTTACTTTGTATATTAAATTTACAATGCACCTAAAAATTTAAAGACTTCATTTATGTATAGCAGGTTATTTATCTTTATAGTAAAGGTAGAAACTGCAAACGGTCTTTTAACTGTCAGTAAATATACCGAAGCTCGCTCCAGTAACCGTTATTTGAATACTATACCCCCAGGATATCTCAAATATGTCGGTCCAGACTCAAGTAATAAACACATAGTAATATGTGCTATGAAATAATACGACAGGTTTTAATTCTAATCTTATACCTACTGAGAATCAGTTAAGTATGCATCATTGTATACAATTTGTCGCCTACTGCCATCAATTTTATGTACCCCAAGAGGTTAGCGTTTTCCGCTTTAAGAAACGCTGTCATTTACCAACCTAACAATCATATATTTCACAATTAAATTAACTAGCAGAAATCCGATTCCATCATAACATTAACCAATAATATTGAACTAAGGTAACAAATAGCTTCATTCCAACCTTACAAAACAAACAAATTTCAATTAAAAGATCCTGTAATGCTATTCACTGTACATTTTACGACATACAATAAAAACGAAATGGCTAACTCTCGATAAAACATGCAATAACATTTAAGTATGGACAACTCGTTTTCTATAAACATGACAGTCAAATGGAAATCCGCTCTTCATAATTATTTGTAGTGCGTAACCGAGCACCTAGTATGTTGAGGGCACCTAATTAAAATATTGTGATTACCGCACAGTACGCACTACATTGCTGGGTTTGTTTCTGTTATGTATAAATGAAGGCGGAGCGAGTGTTCTATGTATAACAAAAACATGAAGTAGATAGCGTTACGTCGCTATGCGTGCGAATAATTACGTTACGTTTCTAGATCAGAGAGTGCGCTATCTATGCCCATCTGGCCACAATGCAACGCCATAAAAGCACTCAAATGGGAAAATAACAGGTTCACTACAATGCCATGGAAAATGCACAGGTTGCCTGTAATTTTTCCGGCAGCTAGAAAGCTTCGCATTTGCGTTTAATACGCAATTACAACTAAATTGCTAATGTTTTATAACGTTTTACGTAACAGAAGTAACAAACAGGTAATATGTAATACATTTCATGTTATCTTAAGCTGTGTCCACCCAAGATACTCTATCTGTCGAAGGGACACAGCTTAAATATAATTTATAATTTAAAAGCCGAAAAATTCACCTCGATATCCAAATTGATCCCCCCATCTGGAAAAGATGATGAAGAAAAGCCCTTCTTTGTTTCTGACTCTAAATCTTGTATGCCGGCAGAACTCACAAGACCATATTCAGTGAAGCTACAATGTATTGACTGCTACATTTGGTAGTTTTAACCTGAGCTCCAGTTTTTTTACTGGTTAAGCTTAGTTTTAACCCAAGCTCCAAGTAGAACAGACCTAAAGAAGCCAATTACAGATGCATTACTACTAAGCTTGAAGTTAAACCCAAATAATCAGGTCTTTAAAAAAGGATTAAACCCCCTTACCGTTTCGTACATTAATTCTTATAAAAAATAATGACAAATAACAAATAAATAATAGAATGCAACCAGTATTGAACAAAAACATTCCCAACGGCAATTTAATTGATGAAAGCTTGTATACCAAATGTCTCACAAAGTCTAATTTCGCATACCGCAACATTTTCTAATCAAATTCTTTCGTGCTGTACAACACAGTGAACGTACTCGGATAGCTTCGTGAGAAACCACCATTTATTTAACGTTGAGACCTAGTTTAAATTTCTTCTTTCCACTTAAGGAATTCTACCTATTAAATAACTAACAGGGCCGACGCCTCGAAACGGAAGAGAAGATATCGTGACGACAAACTTGGCAGAAACTTAATTGTCACAAAACGATGCGAACGAAATATAATAAATAAACCTTTATAAATTGAACTGTTCGTTTGGTCGCTCGTGTCTGTTGAGCTGATTTGAGTTTGTTTTTAAGTAATATAACGTTTATTCTAGATTTTAATTTTAAAACTCGTTGCAGAGTTGCGGAATTCGTGAAGCTATTTCAATGCAAGGCGCTCTTAACAATGTTGATTCAGAACGTAAAATTATTACAAAAGGAATTTCTTTCAGTAAACTTCCCAGCGAACGGAGCCGCGGTCATGAGGTAGTAAAAATAAATCGAAGAAGGAGAGAAATGCAGCAAACGGAGCTTAGCTGTAAATCAATCGATAAAGATCTGATAAATTAGACAGGCGTACCAGTGCACGACAAAACTTAAGAATTAGCAACCAATTACCCAGCAAAAAATGCTATACACCCATTATCGGACAAAAACGTACGGTAAATGGCTCTATTGAAACCGATCGCGCTATTATGTGGGACTTTTGTTTTTATACGATCTAATGGTATACGTACTGTCAGTATTTGCCTAAATAATATTCAAAATTTATACGACGGAAGTCATACAACATACATTTTATTTAACGTTTTTCAAAAGACAGACTCAAAGTTGTGCATTGAACCGATTATTCGCTCATTACCTACTTAACTTATAATTTTTATTCAATTAAACTGTTCCCGTAACTTTTATGAAAAGTTCCTTGTTATCGAATTAACTGGTAATAAATATCGTGTAAGAACAGGCTACTTTAATTTGTAAAGAATATGTTATGAGTACAAGCAAAAGGCTGCCTTTTGCCCTTTTAGCGATTATAAGAAAAAGTAATTGCCCGTACGATAATAAGAGATTTTTTTCGATCAAGTAGAATAATGAGCAAATGTTGTATAATGTGACGATTTTTTTAATATTTCGGGATGACTAATTAAATGTTTTATATAAATTATTCTTTCCAGCGGATATTTTTCTATCGATCTTAGATCAGGTAGGTGGAGTATGCTATTTCTTTAGGATTCCCCAAACCTTCCCCTGTTATAGGAGAGTTTCATTTTAAAAAAGTTTTCTTATAAGATTGAAGTAGCAGATAATGTACAATACCATCTAATGGTAAGTGGTAACCCACCCATGGCCACGGGTAACCACTTCTTGTACACTAGGAAGTCGTATATCGATGCGTTGCCACTTTTGAGGTCATTTTGGCCTATTTTGGGTCACGTCACGTGTGAGCCTTGGCGCATATTTAAAAATAAACTGTACATCATTTTAGCATTATCTGCAATTCATATAAACAGCTGAATTAATTCCTCTTATTACACCACCACAATGAAACTGCGTTGCCACTCTTCAGGTCATTTTGGCCTATGAGTAACGTCACGTGTAAGTGAGCCGCCATAGCGCATATTTAGAAATAAACTGTACATCACTTTAGCATTATCTGTAATTCATATAAACAGCTGAATTAATTCCTCTTATTACACCACCACAATGAAACTAGATATCGCAAACGATGGCTCCATTGTTTCAAACCACGCTTACGTTATCCTAACACAGTGTGATATATTCTTAGCGCGTTCCGTATTTTGTAAACGACACCAACTTCGCGTGCTAAGTTTTACTTCTTTTTGTATGTGGCGCCAAATCTGTTGCAGAGAGACTGTCAAATCCAGCATTTCATGAAATATTTATGTCATTGTTGGAATCATTTATTAATTGAATAGATTAACAATAGTATGATAACAACTTGAGTTATGGTGTGACCAATACTTGTGATTGCTGCCCAAGGACTTTTTATCGTTAATGAGTCCGTTATCGTTAAAGGACGGTTTGGAAGTAAAAGCGTAACTAAATGATCTCATTGCGTTAAGTTAAAGGTGGTAGAACCCTTTCCTATAGGTCCTGGAGGTATCACGGTCACCTGTTTCTGTCTAATAGAACGGTTAAAGTGCCTTATACGAGGTACTTCGAGTTAGTACATTATAACTCTTTTTAGACTAAATACACAGAACAGTTACTAAGATCAGGTGTGCTCGATATTTAACCGAGATCTTTTTCATTAACCTCAGTTAAACGTTTAAGTTCCACTAAAAAAAGGTCCATCAGCCTTTTAAAGCCCACGGCTAGGTGTAATTTCTGGTAATGAGAGTTTTTGCCAATAGTCACCGCATGCGTTGGTAACAACAGTTAATGTTACATAGGACACTGCTGCTTAAAAAAGACACGCTCACATAATACATAACCACGAAAAATCAAGATCAAAGTCACTGGAATTCATTTACGATTATTACGAACATTTTATTAAACGACAAGTTTCTCGGATGTTTTGAGAAAAACCGGATTGTACGCTTCGCCTACATCACACACTTATTTCTGCCTACTATAAGTGACACAAGAAATGCTGTTATTAAAGCATTTTAGCGTGTGAATTACGAACACAACACGTTTGTTCATTCACACTTCTCCTTATCTCATCGTAATTATCAGTATCGATGAATAGTTAATAGAAACTTGTTTAGTATCTAGGCGTTTGTTTATCTGGTGACTCAATATCATATGCATAGTATTTTTATCTACGTATCGCATCGGAACATAAGAACATATGTATGAGAATTTTCTCTCAAACTGTAATTTCTTATGCCAATAGAAGCAAACATCTAGGGTCTAAATTCGTATGAAATGAAATTGGATCATATATTATGTAGTTGAGCATATGATGTGGTCATATGTAGTTAGCGAAATGTATATACGGAATTATTTTTGAAGAACTATGTGGTGTACAGAAAGATTTTTATAAAAATTTAGAATGTCATTTAACAGAAGTTATAGTGTTGAAACACATCAGATGATTTTTTTATATTATTCATTGAAAAATCTACAACTATAATTAAAATAAGTCAAGTATTTATTACTGAACGTTTTAGACAAAATTCTTGATAGTGTCGGCAGATACTTTTTGCAGTTTTTAGCGAGTGTCGCCTGTGTCGAGACGTGTCGACACTCGCAATTAGACCGCGGCGGTTGGGAGGGTTGAAATGTGGCGGAACAGCCCCGTGGCAGCCGCCCGCGACCGCCACCGGCCACACAGATTGCTACTGGGAATCTGAGATTCTGAAATCCTATATACCGATTTTATTTATGACTAAACCTCCCTGTGCAATTCAAATTTTCACATATTCAGAGATTCTCTATTCTTTTCGTGGAGACCTTAAGTATTTTGGGGTGAAAGGTAACCTATATAACAAACAGCCTGTACCTGCACCATTTAATAATATTCTCAGTAAAATTTATTGCTATGAATTGATTAGGAGACAATTAATATACGATATTAAAAATGGTCTGTAGGGTTAATGAGTTGGATTCCCTAGGTGAGAAGCGGAAGAGTAACGAATTGGTGTACGTAGAAAGAGAATACTTCCTAATTTTAGCGTAGACATAAAATTTGTATAAAAAACTCCAACCCTACAGCTCAAAATACAAGTTTAAAATGGCGTAAAAAAATTCTAACCCTGTCATTCGCTTACTGGATGAATGCAGTGAGTGAATTAGTTCCGCGTTGTTAGTAGGACGCAATTGAGCGGGCCGGCGCCTGAGTATGCATCTTCAATCCCTTCGTTGTAATGTAAACATGTTGCTTTTTATATCCTTTAAAACTTCACTAAAGTGGTGTACAAAGACGGTGTATCATAACGCAGCAATACAACCAATAGTAAGTCAGTTAGTACGAAATTTTGATTCAATAAAGTACGCTTCACACTTCTTCCTGTGGTGAGGAAAGACCTATGCAGTACGTGTATGTGCGTATGTAAAGAGCAACGGAAATTTATTTAGAAGTCGATAATAACGCTTTCTCCACATATAGCCACAAGACTGACCACATAAAGACGAATATACGACCAACCAGAATCAGACAGAAATTCAAATTTCTGCCTGGCCGGAGATTGAACCTGAGACTCAGTGCTTTTCCGACTAATATTATTACCGCTCCGCCATGCAGATGGTTAATAAAAAAAAATAAGAAACATTATTGTAATGAATATCAATAAGTTCTAATTATAAAATGTATATCACATTATCGGTTCGAACGTTAGTCAATCCCTATTCCGCAAACTTTAATTTAAAACGTCCGCAATTAAGGATGTGCGAGTTGTCGATGAAACATTGTCTCGAGTCGACTCGACTCGACTGTTTGATGAGCGCGCGTGATTAAAATAAATACTCGGGGCAGTAGTCGACAGCTGCTACTCGGGGGGATAATTGAAAACACGATTTATACACCCGCCAAATTTATCGACAACTCGATTTATAGTGCGCGAGCTGCCTTACGCACCAGTTATCAGCCCACGCTTAATTTTTTCTCATGAAAGTAATTACTATTTAACCCACTTTAGGATTCGAATCTTGTAATGTTTTGACGATTGTTAATAAAAACAATATTTGAACATATGCAAAGAATAAGCGTGCAGCTTACCTTCTGTTGGGAATCAGTGATAATCTGTAAACAATTTCATATAGAACAGAAGTCCTATCTAAATTCATCTTAATGTTGACCCTTAAATGACGCATATTTTCCAGCTCAGAAAAGTACCACAACTTTGCGGCTATAAGACAAAAAATGTGTAGCAAAGATACCGTCACAAGTAACAGAATCAGTTGTTTTACTATTGATACGATATTTAAAAAAATCTCACTTAAAAAGTAATTCTTAAATATAAAATATGATTAACAAATCCAGAACAATAGTTGTATTTGAAAGATCTATCCAGAAAGTCAAAAACAAACCAATTTCCTTTGAATAGTCGCTACGACAATTCCAAACTTGTCAGAGCACTAATTTACTTTCAAAAATAAACGTCAGCTACGATTATACTTATTGTAAAACTCTTTCAATCTTAATTAAAAATATTATAATGGTCTGCCCATTACAGATATAAAAATTGAACAATCACTCAATTATTTATCTTAAATCTGACTTACTTGTTAACCAATAGGAGAGTTGTAACAACGAATGTAGCAAGATAATAAGATGCCTTACAATACTCTCAAATTGTTTATTTAACATTTTAATTATTAATTATTTATAGCAAGGATAATTATCTGTTTTATCGCTAGTGTTTCAAATGTTAAGATGTTCTCACTATCGACAAATAATGTTTAATTTGCGGAAATGGGTAATAAATTCAATCACATAATGTATTACTAGGTCGTTATGTGAATAATGTTTTATTTATAGGTTATGTATGAATTTCAATGTCATGTGAATCAATGTTTTGTATTCATCTTTTTGCTTAAATTTAAAATGATAATTCTACTTCGACTATAACCATGAGCTAAGAGTTAAAATTAAAAATAAAATCACAAAGCATGAATAATCATAATACAATTTTTAAGAAGATATTTAAAATTCATAAATATTTAAAAATATATCCTTAAACCAATGATAGGAACATCTTTGACAAGGCTCTTTAGGTAACTAACATTGCGCATTAATTTAACCTTGTCCAATTACTTATCGATACCTCCATGACACTTAGTATGTACTAGATAATCAACGTTAGATATTATCAGCGTATAATGAACTTAGAGCGTACTAAAAAGGAAAATATTCAAACATAGTAATGAAGATGGCGTGTGAGTTCCTCATCTCTATGCTCACATCTCAAAAACAATTATGGAAAGCAATAAATTTAAATGTTTCGCGCCTGTGGCATCGAACCCGGTCCAATTAGAATGTGGCCGCGTCCGCAGTAAATCTCGTATGGCTACCATGCTACACTAATTCATACGCCGCTGCCAACGAGCGCCGTAACTGTCGACATCGACACAAACCACGGCCTCGATTATCGATAACTCCGCGTTGCAACACTACGAACGCGAACGATACTTTTTTTCTTTATAATCTCCAAATGGTGCGAATAATAGACTTACCAATCAAGTTATTACAATATCAAGACCCAGTTTATGACATCTTTGGCTGTTAGGAAACTTATCGTTGATCAAATAATTTAAAAAGAGATCATGTCAATTGTTGCAATCTCATACCTACTTCCTGTTTCTTAAGCGTCACGTTTTTTTTGTCTAGGATGTCAGAGATATTAACTTTTGTAATAGTACAAGTATGATCATCAGACCACACGCAGTGAAAGACGTAAATAACCTCACAAATAATCCAAAGAAAAGATCCATCTACTTGTAAAGAAATTCTCAGGGCCCTTCTAATTACATAACATTAACTAAAAAAATAGAAAAATTAGAAATTCACAAAAACTTAATGTTGAATCAAATTAAGCAATAAAACTGATAATAATTATATAATTAATGTCGCGAAGTTACAAATGACAAATTTTATGTTCGTAACGGACAGCTGACGCTAACGCGGGCAACTACAGGTGTAATATACTTTATTTGAAGTAATTCAATTGACATGAATGGTTTCGAAAATGTAAAATAGCTTTTTAAGGTTGTAATTGTTAATATAATAATGTATCTCGCCGGCGTCGGCGTAAACGAAAGCAGCGCGTGCGCAGCGCGTCGTATCCGCACCTGCCACTAAGACCCCAGTAATTATTCTACCACTTATTATACGATTATAAGACTTTTTTGGTGCTTTCAATCAAATTACACCTTTGCCTGACCAGTTCGAGCAAGTGAGATGTCATAAAAATTTTTTTGGTCCCCATTATTACGAACCGTTGGCGGTAACGGTGTAAAACGGAAATTTATCGATTTATTTTGTTGCCACGAAATTTTAATTCCTTTGTCTCGTGGTTAGTTAATTCTATTTCTATTACTAACGAATATGTGGCAGCTTACGTAATAATTTATGCAAATGATATTCAAATGGAGGGATTAAAACATATTTTCCAGAAATACGGGATACGAAGGGAATTTGTTTACGCTTCAATGATTTCGTGCTTGTTAAGTATATTTAGAATTTAGAAGTTATGATCCATAGAATTAGTATTGGGAATGCACCACTGTCACACTTTTCTAGCGTTTAGAGTTCTACGCTCCGTTAAAAGGATGTAGATGGCTGACTTACAAATGAATCACAGTTCTCAGGAGTGGCAAAACCGAAGACTTAAGTGACCGAACTGACCTGAAGTGTGATCGGCGTCAGGTGGAAACCCCGTCATTTAAAGTTAATTACGAACATTGACCACTTATCTTAAGGTAAAGTACATCCTCGTTCTCTCCTCTAATGTTAAAAACAAATATAAGTCTTTAAACATGTTACTTATTCAGTTTAAAAATGTAATTACGTGTTTAGTTCAATTTTCAGGTGCGCAGATAAATCGCAGCGCAGCGGAGCCCGGTCCAGTTGCGCATAAAATAGAATGGCGGAGTATTGCGGCGACTTCAGTCTGTCGTCGAGATCACCTAGATGATAACGATACGACTCCATTCTAAATTTGTGCTCATGAAAACGAGCAGTTTTGCAGCCGAGCGCATCGATGGTGTGATAGCCGAGCATAAATAAATAATTAAGGAAGAACTCAGGGGGAAACGCGGAGGGGCTTTCGGATAGTTCAAGAGATAGTATCTCAGCAACCGCGCTTTGTGTCAAACGTCAGATGCTTATCTCTAAGATGTTTACAGATGTACCGGAGGGGTAACGGCCAAACCTCTCGTGGACGCAATCGACCGCACCGCACTAATATGGTTGATATACAGCGGGTTAATTATCTGTTTCACTGACGTTTTTAATAGAGCCACATGAGATATTGGTATGCGTTCACGGAATGGGTACCATCCGGGTTCACGTACTATAAATGTATGTAGATACGTAAGTATTTATAAGGATTTTTTATCGCTATATTTTTTTTCTTTTAGATACAAAATTAAATCAAAAGTTAGACAGTTTAATGGTATATACTTTATATGTAAGTATATCATTATTTCAAAACAATTAAGAATAATTCCAATTTTGGAGTGAAATTTCTTTAGAATCGTTGTGATTTGAAACTCGATGAAACAAACATGCATCACGATAAAGACAGAAACACATAAATGTACAAGAATAAGTCTGCGCGAGAATGAGATAGGATAGAGTATTCAATATTAATGTATTAAATATTATTTTATATTAAATACATTAAAATATAAAATATCTGTTAAATGTAAAAAATAATAAACTCTACATTTATCCTAATACTCGTGATACTCTATACTCATTACAATCTCTCGTAAACTGCTTTTTATTTGTGCCGTGTGTGAATTGCAAACACACTTTTTAAAATAATTTTCACAATGATTTAAAACGGGAAATAATAATCAAAGTAGATATTATATTTAGATACTATAATCTGTGCGTATATCTGTTCAACGAAACAAGATTGCTTTTAACAGTGGGAGATCAAGTCAGATGGCGCTGATACTGTGGCCGAATGCCAGATATGAGGTGATCTGTGCCTCTGATCTTCGGAACCACGCTTATATAAATACAAGTAATATGAATTGACTTGTATATTTTAGGCCTGTTCGCCTAAAAGCTACGCGAATTTAAATTCAAATAGTAATGTGTTGTAAACATAGTTTTATTTTTTATTTATTTTACGAGTTTTTGTACACATCATAACGAAAAACATACAGACATTATAGAAAATATAGTACAATATAGTAGTTTTAATTTAATATAATCCCAAATTATATTAATTTTACATTTTTGTATAATTTAACTAAATGTTCATTTGAAAAATATGCTAAGGATTTATGGTAATTTAAAAAAAGTCATGTTTAAATAAAGAATTGAATTTTAAATTCCGACTAGCTTAGGTATGTGGCATGATTTGTCTTTACCTTTTATTTATGGGTACATAAGTTATGGAAAAAAATACTTCGCATTGCTAACTTAATGCATTTAAATACTTTTACCTATATACATATGTGAAATTCATGGTGGACATGCAAGGTGGACATTGTAATCGATACTTCAAACAGAATATTTCATACAATAGCCATCGACAATGTACTGCGCAAATCTTTTACCAACCTAAGCGCAATAATTGTTTTGTACAAGGACACTCGTTTATCGCACCAACCATCGCTGACGTGCAGCTGCCATTTTCGTTCCTTTTTTAAAACTCCCCAATGAACGGAACATATTTCCCGCTAATGTTGCCCTACCAATAAATTCAAACTTTATATTTCTTACATGATTCCGATTTAATACTGAAAGTTGTAACCGTCAACTTAATTATTTAACAGCTTGTATTTTGTAAAACAGTAGACATCTAGATAATTTATCTCTATAATTACCTGTAACATCAGCTATTTTTATTTTTTTAATTATACAAAACGTAATAGTTTGTGAATCACACCGTACACTTTCTCAAATTTATTACAAAGACAATAAATCAGCTGAGAATCGCCCACTAAACAGAATGGGAACCTCATGAATAAAAACATGCTATTTAGCGCTACACTCGCCATGTCTTCAGGTTTACCGAAACGTTGTTAATTCAAACTCAGACGAACAAATTGTTACCCTACGCAAAGGTGGCAAGCATTAAAATCGGTTTGACCTTTATCGGATATATAACTGTTTGATATTGGGGGGCATTCTACGCAAACGCATTTCCGGCCGAACGCTGCCGGGAAAAAGCCATTTAAAACAAAAAAGAAAAAAATGGTAACGCGCAGCACGCCGCGCTCGGACACTTCCGGTGGGCGCCATTTTTTCTGTATTGCCAACAGATAAAATCTTTCCGGCCTACTGCGCGAACGCCCATTTTTATTTCTTTTTTATTTCAACGATCACGTTTTGGCAGAATTAGACTACTTATTTATATTGACAACGGTTACATAATCTATAATGTATGATTGTTTCATATTAATATAAAACTACGACAAATAAATATCATTAGCTTCTTTTTAGTTAAACTTGACACTATTGACTGTCACTAAATAATCTACAACCAATACAATTTAGCGCGTATTTTAAACATAATTACACGTTGTATTGTATCTTCAGAGCTTTCTGCTTTGAAATAACCCGTTTTAGGTAGCAACTTCGATCCCTTAACTTGAAATTAAACAATACGTCGTATATCGTAATAATTAGCGATGCGGGCAGCGTTTTGCATAGCCACAAAATTCAACGGTCGAACTTATGTTAATGGGATTGCTGTTCGATGTGAATATTCAAATTGATGTCATTATAACATTCGGCCAAACGTACCGGTCGTTTGGCCGCCAGCCAGATGCATGTAATGTAATGTAATGAGTAACTTGAACGCATTTTTTCTTTTATCTCGTGTCAAAGCTTACTTCATGTTGTGATCATTATAATAATATTATATTTTATAGACTTCATTTTTACCGCAGGGGTTATTTTATATTCTACCGATTGAAATATAAGCTCTTATTAATTACTTATAAAAATTGTGTTGGATAATTATTTAATACAAATGAAGTGATATATTACTTTTACTTCATTTTTAATTTTCACAAACTTCACATAGAATCTGTTTTCTTCAGTTCTTCAGTTAATTCTTAAAAAATATAAATAGTGCAAGCTATATTTGCAAGCAATAATAATATGATATTTTTCAATCAGTTGAGCAGTGATAGCCGAATGGTTGAAACTCGGTCTCTCGATCGGGAGTCCGGGGTTCGAATCTCAGGCACGCACCACTGATTTTTCTAAATTTATGTGCGTATTAGAAGTTAATTATCACTGCTTTACGGTGAAGGAAAACATCGTGAG
>DWLI01000110.1:0-29712 GCA_018249915.1 Cecropterus dorantes dorantes
GGAGTACCCCGACCTCTGCCCCAACGACTGCCAGCACGTCGAGAAGTCCACATTCCGTGAGTTGTTTTTGAATAAAACTAGCAAATCGTCGCTTATGTAACAATACCGCGTGAGTGACATTTGGTAACTTTTCAGGAGCGACAAAAAACTAATACAATATAGACAATATATACTGTCTGAAGAATTTCATACAAAATATACAGTTTTTTGTCTTTCTTCAAAAGTTGTCAATTTCACATATGCGGTATTTTTATATAAGCGATGAAATGTGCAGTCTACCTGATGGAAACTGGCCACTGATACCTATAGCCACATCTACGCATCCGCAGATAAGATCAGAAGTGTTGGACATATGTAAGCAATTTCATATAGAACACGGGTTCTGACCGAAGTCGATCACATATGCCACTCTCGAGGACTAAGTTAGTCGTCTCTTAAACTGAACAACTTTATTCTACCGTCGTTTCCAGGTGGTAGAACCAGCGTAGTTCGACCAGGAAGGTACCACCGCACCTATTTCTAACGTGAAGTAGTTCTAGCATTTCGATGGAAGTGTGTGGTTTCCCGATCACTTATATATGAGGCGACCATCTTAGTCTTCGGAAGTGACATTGTTCTGTGATCGATTTCAGATACAACCCTTGTTTTATATGAAGATGCTTACATGTCCATGGTGAGCAGTAACCACTTACCATCCAGTGGACTGCAAGCTCTGTATGCATCTGTATAAGAAACATTCGTACTCCAGGTTATATCATTGTTTCCTCTTGAAAACTTGACCGAACATGTCTTCCTCAAAGCTGTTAGCTAAAATGGCATGTATTTAATTACCAATATGATCCTATTCACCTCAATAGCATCAATACTTGACTTCACATTATCTTTGTAAAATTATTATATGACAACCTAAATGACAGACGAATGTGGCACTTCAATTACTGCTGCCAATATCACAAATAAAAATTCTCATGAACATTTCGTTACAGATAACGGTACAGAGCGTCGAGGAAGACCAAAAGGCAGCGTCAATGGACGAAAGAAGAAAAAGAAGGGCATGCCGGAGAAACGGGAAAAGGAACAGCAGCCAATACCGGGCACGGAGAATAACAGGGATGGAGAGTCCATTGAAAGTGAACACAGCGCTGGATCAACTCCTCCGTCAGAAGCCGGCACTAGACCCAACTCACCCGACAGCGTCTCCGATTACAAGAGACGGTACAGGCGAAAACGCGAACCTAAGAACCAGTATCCCAAATTAGAAATGAAGACACGAGGCGCCAAGCTACCGAACTTCGCGGTGCAGATGAAGGAAGCGCATTGGAACAAGAAGGACGTCGAAACGATATACAACAACACTTGCGCCAACAAGAAACAAAATTCGCCGGACAGCGACACCGAAAATGAAACTAATGAAAGCAGTTGCAACTCTAGAGACGCGAAGAACATCTCAGATGTCTCCGACTCTGAGGAACCAGAACTAAAGAAGCTGAAGTTTACGTCATATGACCCACTACCTTCAGACAACAAGACGTTTGAAAACGATACAGCAATGTCCTGGATCAAAGGAAAAATGAAGCTTTCGCCCAATCCCCTAGATTGGACAGTCGATGATGTGTACAATTACTTATCCAGTACAGATGACTGCAAATTAATAGCCGAGAAGATGAAACAAGAAGAGATAGACGGACAAGCCTTTATAATGCTAGATTTACCAATTATTAGGGATTTTCTGCACATGAAGAAAGAATTCGCGATGCAACTCTGCAAACACATTACAATGATAAGGTGGTATTACATAGTTAATTTTGAAGATAACTGTGAAACGTGATAACCTTGTTCCTGTATAACCATTTACCAACCTCTAGTCTGAAATAAAATAATTGTTTAAAATTTACAAATTTTCTTTTATTGGGACATCACAAAATAAATTAATAAGTGATCAGTTGAACGCGTTTTTACGAAGCTTACGGCATAGATAGTTGCATATTTTAAAAATGAAGGATTTGTTATTGTCATCAGGATTTTCAGAAACCTCTTCTGAATGTATATCCTTTTTTGCGTACGAAATCTTTACTGGTATGATTTTGTCATTACTTTGGCATACTTCTTCGCGTTTCATGTATTTTTGGACTTGTAATTTTTTCGCAGTTACGCTCTTGATGTTTTCGGCAGAAGCAATTTGATCTGCGTCATTGTTGCTTGGGTTTCGTATATTGATTTCGGAAAGTAAATTTCTTGCATCCATTTTGATCTCCACGCATGGATTACCGTTTAACAAATAGATATTGTAAATCTTCTCCTTATTTTCGCTACGATTCATTCTGGAACTTTCTTCGTCAATAGTGGAATCTGTTAAGTAGTTCTCATTTTTGAACGCCTCCAGCGTTGATTTTGGTGAGTCGAAATTATTAGTACCTAGTGAAAATATTGTAGAATCCAACTCATTGACGCCTTCCATTCCAACATCACTGCGCGTTAGTAAATTTGTTCCATTACTTGCACTTGATATACACGATTCTGAAGATATAATGTACTGGATCATTTCTTTTATGAAACTTTCCATTTCTTCCACCGTGTTTTCCTGGTTCTTAGCGAGTATTTCGTGAAATTTCTTTTTGTAACCTTCAAAGTCGAGCATTTTGGTTTTGAAGTTATCAAAAATCTCCTGTACCGTCGTTTTGAACAGCTTTATGTTGTATTCCAGACTGTCCATGGAGGATCCATCAGTTTGAAGTTCTTTTGAAATATTTTTATATATTCTTATTTCCAGTTTTTCTAAATCGGAGTTGGTAAGGTCTTTCCTATCACTATTTGTATCACCAACATTGTCACTGTTGTCGCTCTTCGCGACACTAAGACTGCTACTATCCTTTACCGGAATCTCGTCGTGTTCATACTTTTTATAATACTCTACAAAGTTTTCTTCATCAACAAGTGTGCCATTTCTGTTCACACACCCGCTGTCAATAATGCTAGGAAAATCTTTAATTCTCACTATATTCAGCTCAGATTTCGAAGTTTCTGATTTTGAGGGTACTACTTCATTGGGAGACCCCGGCTCATAAAAGCTGTGTCTTGTTTTAATTGTTTCTTGATTGTTTGAAGAATACCATGGTGACATCCTGTATCATTCACAAATACAGCCGTTTTCTAGTAGGTAGTTCACTGTATGTTTAATAAAAATCTTAATTTTTACAATTTTGATAAGACGTAATAAAAACGTGTAATTTCATCAATGAATTGAAGTATTATTATATGTCTAAAATATATCTATAAAAAAATATTAAACGAATCAAATAAGGTTAGTTGGGGTAACAGCGACACTAGAGAAATACGTAAAAAAAGCTTTCTTTGGCTAAATATATTTTTTTGTTAGTATCGTCTTGCGAGACGCCATTTTTATACTATACCACAGCAATTAACCCAAATATGCTTATGTTTGCAGTTTGGCAAATTTAAATATCCGACTACCGCAAAGTGATGTGAAGTGATAGAAGGATGTAATATTACGTTTAACATTTAAAAAATGAAAGTGTTTGTATTTATTAAATTTATGATAATATGGACGGTGAAATAACGATTTCTATATTTTTTTATTTTCTTTATTTGATAATTGTTTGTAATGTTTCCTAACAGCAAGTACAGTTTTAGAGTCAAGGCCTTTTATTTATTTATTTTGATTTAAATGAAAGTTAACACGAGTAAGCATCTCATGTAAGTGATCGCTGCTACTTGTGGACACCTAAGCCGATTAAGGGTGTATTTCCACTACTTTGGACTATGCAGCCTTGTAAATCAGCCGACATTTACAACTTTTGTGCTAGGAATAGATATCCTTATCTATGGAGCTATTCTCCTCTGGGCAAGCCGTACTGGTACCTTTAAAAGTTTAAACGTATACTCATACTGAAAAAACAATTTGTAAAACCAGATTACAGCTTGTCGAAAATTCGTCCCGTTTTACCCCAACTAACCACAGTTGCCGACATACTTCAGAAAATATGACAAAAGAACATTTAATTCAAAAAATATATAGCTTGAAGTGAAATGAAAAAGGCTTTATTCAATAGTTATGTTCATTATGGTACAATATATACTTGATTGGGGTTAGATTTCGACCACGTAATACAAAATTGTGAATTTAGATAGGTACATATTATTACGAAGTCAATCTTTGTGTGGCACGGGATTCTACTGTGAATTTATAAAACGATTATTTAAATAAAATAGTTACATGTTATTCATCATTAATTTTTTAATCTTAGATACTTTTTGTACCTATAATAACCTTAAAGATCCACGTGGCGGGCCGTTACTCACCGGTCTGAGTTCCGGTTTCGGGTTCGATTCCCGGCCAGACAGAAATAACCAAAATATAAATTCATCATTCAGTACAGATATCTGAACGATAAATTTATATTTTTTTTCTGGGTTTGGGTGTTTGTTTGTGTTGGGTGGTTATACTCGTATGTATCTGCTGAGATTCTTTTCTACCTGAATCTAACGACGACCGACGAATCTAAAGACGCAGCACGAGATATTTCCTTTAAAAATACAAAGTAGCTAAACACCTTAAAAAATACGTTTGTTCCTGACCTGACGTTCCTCATACGAAAAAGTAATTACTTTTTAAAAAGAAACCTCAACGATAAAACTACAAGTTTTAATTTGCCTTGCAACATGCCTGGACTGGATTTTTTTTGGGTAAATGTTTTTCAATAAGATTTATTATAATATGCTAAATATAGCTCTGGTCGGCATTGGTCATAGTTAATAAGTTCAAAATTTTTTCCTATAAATTAAAGAAAAACTCTAAAACACGACATTACATCTATTTTCGACTAAATATTATTAGCTTTGTAAATCTTACTAAGAGTATCATTTTCCATTTTTTTATTGGGCACTACTCTCAAATTTGTAGTAACTGTTTTTTACAATCAATACAATAGCAGCCACCGCAGTAAATATATTTTCATCACATAGATAAAAAACAGTGATAATTTATTAAAATTGTAAAAAATATTTTATTCAACTTATGTTAATATTTAATACAGATTCTTTTATTCCGCGTATAATGCGTAAGGTTTATTTTTCGCTGGTGAATAGTCGTTTTTTTTGCTTACCCGAGGCCCACATAAGTGAACGGGCTCTCAGTTTTTTTTTTATTTTTCTTGTTATAGGGTATCCATACTACCTAAGTTAGTTTTTCTTTCTTTTATTAATTTGATCCCAATTTGCGTCCACACGACACTATTTGATTGCCTATCTAGTGAACTGGTTCATGAACGTGTTTAGATCCCTTAAAAATATGACCTTATAAAATAGTTATATGTTTAATTTTCTTTAAAGTAAACTAAGCTGTACTAAAATCTAGTTTTAGAATTATATGTTCTAGATGTGTATGTAGTAACTTGCAGGTAATAAGAAGCATGTAGTGTGGATGTACCTTAACTTATTTTTTATACCTTCATAAGGATATGGCAACATTAATAGATGTATACGTGAACTTACAATATTTAAAAATATATAGTTGGTTAATCAATTCACTGTTCTATTTGTTTTATAAATTAATTAATATTTTTTGTACTAAATTGTAAATCATAATAAATAATCTAATCTTTATTTAGCGATTTTTGTTAATGGCAATTCGCCGCGGACAGACATTCACTCAACGTTCTCAACAACGCAAAGCGCATAATTTTTTGTCTATGGATGGATGGACGTGATTGAATTGAATTGATCACAGTCGAACGAGAATCTCAAAGGCCCCGCCTTTATACCTGTAAATATAATTTACACGGGCTTACCGCGATGATAATATTATAAAACAGACATATAGGTAATATATTCGAGTAACTACAAATTCTAAAAAGTAATTTACGTTAATTATTAATAAGCGCGCTATCCATCGGAATGTAATTATCGATTTACGGTCTACGGTTGCAAAGTGATATTGTGCACCTTCCCGAGTTTAGTTTGTCAAAAAATCGTGTAAATAGAAGGGCGGAAGGGTTCCCGTTAGTCGCTGAGGTTGCGCGAAAGCATTTTGTGTTATACCGGGCGGCAGTTTTGTGAATATTATTGTTACTATTTTTAGTGGGTGTTGTCATTGTGGGAGCTTTATTCGGATTAGGTCATCGAGTGTGGTGAACATGTGTGCCGGGGAAATGTGTTTTGGCGTAAATTAAACAGGCTTGTTTGGTTTCTTATTAGATCTACGAGGCAGCGGAGCGTTGCAACCATGGATACGATTAGAATACTATGTCTGTTCGCCGTTTTATCGCAAGCGGCGGCACTATGTAAGTGTTTTCTCCTATACTATTTACTTTTACTCGTGCTTGTAAGCTCCTCTAAGTTGTTATCGGCTCTCGAGCTTCGCCTGGTGCTAAGTTCATTCAACTTTTCCTTCCACATTTCGCAGTTGCAATCTGTCACGGGCTAATAATTCTCTGAACGTCATATACCTATGTTTTGTTAAAAAAATGAAAATTTGCGAATGTTATAGCGACACCAAAACTTTAAATAAGAAGAATGATAAGACAATCGTAACATGAACTGATTCATTATTTATTTTCATTCATTTTTTCTAGTATACATATATTTAGAACTGTTAAAGGAGCTTACAAACATCATCATAAACATTCATTTACATTGTCTTAACTGTAATCGTAAGCACAGTCCAACATTAAATATTAATTGAAATTTTAACAATAGTTCATGAGTCAGGTATAGAGCAATCTCAGCAAGTTTCAAATACTGCTCCCTGTAAGACTAATAATAATTATTGCTTTTTTTAAAGATAACATTCTTTTCCACTATTGAATGGAAGACTAATGAGTGCAAAAACAATGTAGTACAAACTCAGGTTTTTACTTTGTACCAAGTCTGAATGTGCAAACAAGCCGATAAAAACACCCAAAAGTGCTATTTCTTAATTTAGTTGGCCTTTCCATGTGCCATTCTACACTAGTTTTTCTAGAAATGTACGATAGTTTTGTTGTATTGAATTACAAATGATAATGCAGCAAAATATATAAATAATAAAAATATCAAATATACTAATATAAATAAAGTTCAAGCAAAACTATAGCAACATACTATTTGTGCTGATATGTTGGTCAAAGACTGTTACCTATAATAGACATGCAACATCATATTATAATAAAGAAAGCACAAGCATACTTATAACTTTAATATAGGCGAAAACAACAGTTGCGAGCTTTTCCATCCCTCCTCTGTCCTTGTCATGACTGGTTACGTTTGTGAGACCCCCCCTTCCTAGTGTCATGTCAAATTTTTAAATTTATACTTGGAAATTCAAACAGCAGTTCTCATATTATAAATGAGATTTTAATACTTACATATATTAGAAATGTGACATCACCTACTACTAAAACCCCTCCCCACCCCTCGTCGCACCATGTCATTGTCACTTCATGACCCCCTCTCTTCCCATTATTGTGTGACATAACTTTCCAGAAAAAACAAAAAAAGTTTTTTTAGTCTATGTATTTTTTGTTTCTTACCCATACAAAGTAAGAGTCTGGAATAAACGTAAAATTCATTGAAAAAGAAACGGAAATGTCTTAATGCTTGGAGATTTTATTTTTTTCTCACAGTGCTTAGGGGTGTCTCTAGTATCGTCTAAGCATTTGCGTTGTATATACCCATGCCTGAATCTCACCTTGACATTTATTATTATTGTAAATTAATTTAAGAAATGCATACTCGTACTTTTCTCTTGGCTGTTAGAATGGCAATGACAATTAACAGATTCAATTCAGGCAGTTATTTTTTCAAAGAGTGATTACCCTAAGTGATATAGAGTACCCGTACCCGACTGGATTGAATTGAATCATGTAATACAGTAAGACAGTTACTTCATGTAATTATAAATGAAGCACTAAATGCCTGCACATTACACAATGTGTCAGATTAATTGGCAAAATTGTTTTAGCCTTGACTGACATCTATGTATGATTTCATTTTTGTCATTGTTCATATTTCACAAAACAATAGTTTTTAATTCAAGAATATAGTTTTCTTTATTTTATTTTTTACATAATTATAAGTTACTTTTTTTTTCGTGAAGATGAACAAAAGTACAATTCAGTAGCGGTTTAAATTAAACAAAGAAAATGATGTTAAAAATTGAGGACATTTCCCATACATGACGCATATCTGCATTATAAATGCAAAAAGCAAAATTTATTGATGTCTCGTCTTGGTGACCCCTGTCATGATGCGGTCACCACATTGACATGACACTTAATGGGTTCCAGACTGGATTCCCGGCTATACAAAAATCTATTCAAATTTCTATTCTGGGTTTATCTGTGTGTGTTTAGGTACCCTTGATACAAGAAACTCCAAATGTGGGGCTGTGTGTGTAGAAAGAGTTATTAAAATTTTATCTAAAATATACATTTCAGAAATTCAATCATCACATAAATATATACATTTTTAACAGAATGGTAGCTCCAAGGCTTTTGTCATAATACAATCTTTAAACTGTCTCGCTGCATGATAAAAAAAACGATTTGCATATTTAAAAAGTCAATTACGAGATTGTGCACTTAGCTTACAGTACTTTAAAATATGCACTTGGTCTTACAATCGCTTGCATAATAATGTTCTTACTTATTACATACCCCTTTAACCTTTCCGATTGTCCTCAAGGGGCCATTCAGGCATAAAATCTTAATGTAGGTATACAGGAGTTAGCAAACGCCCTGCGTATTCGGAGTCGCGTAATTATTATTTTGTTTCAAACAAAGGGCGCCAAGGACCGAGGGCCTCTTAGCCTAAATACAAGTTTATGCAAGTGCACCAATTTCACTGTTGCCTATATCTACTGCTGAATAACAGCGAGAGCGTATCGCCGGAATGTACCTAATTAAAAAACGGTATGGCGTATTGAATTTTATTGTTGTGTGTGAATTTCTTCGTCGTTTTCATGAGAATTATTTAATCGTGCCGCACAAATTCGCGTGAGTGTCGTGTGTGCAGATGTTATTTCTATTACGATGATATTCTATAATTATAACATTCGTGTGTAATGATGATTGAGGTGTTTTTATTGGTTGTTAAATTTTATAGACAACAAATATGTAAAAGAAGAGCAGTTTAATTTTGCAATGAAGTAATAAATCAGTGTAACAGACGTCAATTATAATTTATGTCTATTATATCTATTATATATTTCAGTATTAGTCTGATAATTATCAGATACCTATATAAATTTTATAATTAGTTTAAATTTCGGAGTCTATTTATTCCGGATTCCCTTAATTGTATAGGACGAAAAGAAAAATCAGACAAAAAGCCTGCCACTTTTTGGCGGAATTGCTCTCCTTAAAAATCATGTTCATATCTCTACCAAGCTTATGTCTTTGCTTCCATGTTTGTTTATCGAATATTAAAAGTTCTCTCTTGTGTAGTACCCTACACAAGGAATCCTTGTACAGGGCCATAAATTATGCATGCACTTGCATTGTGTACGAGCATATGTGTTGTGTGCAGTGACGTCACCGCCGCGGATCGTGAAGCAGCCGACGGTGGAGGAGCTGCTGTTCCAAGTGGCGCAGCCCGGCGAGGTCGACAAGCCGTTCATCATCGAGTGCGAGGCCGAGGGGGAGCCTGCGCCCAAGTACGTATAAACAGAACCATGATTATGTTTGCAGAAGGTTCGCCTAGTAATATTAGATAGGAACTAAATTTGCCAAATCTACAAGTTTCTCTACTTTGATAGTTTTTGTCCAAACATTACTCGCTCAGGTGTCCATGTGACTCTATAGGTCTGATGTAAAAACAAGGTTATACATTCGATACTTCTGTATATAATATTATTGGACCTGTAATATTTTCATATATGAAGATCTATTGGAGCTTTCAAATAAATATAAGATTCTATAATACGCAATGTTACCATTCAACTTAGGGAACGGTACAATTTTCATTAAAAGTGGTTCCGTAGATAGTTTTACAGACGAACACCAAACGTTTGAAAGATGACTAAGAGTATAAACAGAAAATAAATTGACTCACCAAAAAGCGCAAAAAATGAAATGAAGAAATGACTTATATATCACTTATAAATTAGTTGTCTAGAAGCGGAAATTCGTAATTGAATCATAGAATGATGATGCCATTAACATGAGCAAGATCAATGTAATCACTTAAATGTAATAATTATACCTCGTCTAATTTGAGTTCGCTATGACGGCGTACATTTATTAAATTAAAACCAGGTAAAACATACTCTTAATGTTATTATATTTATGAAGCTTAGAATTTAATTTAGCTCGCTCAACTAAACCCCCAAATAAAGGCGTAATTGACGTAAATTTGCGTGAAAATATCTCGGAATACAATATCAGCTTCTGTAGACAGCCGAGCAAAAATAATAACGAGTTTTTAATCTTGGTGTCAAACGAGGTAATATTTTCACAAGCTTAGAACTATTACACAATTATTTTGAGATTAACAATTGTTCCCTTCAAAGTGTATTTTATTTTGCCTAAATAACTGCTAATGACTTGTTAAACGCTATCCATTTGAATAATTAGACGTAATTAATCATTACTTCGTTTAATTTAATTAAAGGCTTCGTCTTAACATAGACAATAGTAATTACATCTATATAGAATGTACTAAGAAGCTGGTATCTGGTTAATGTTAAACTACGAAACGACTTCAGAAACTTTCCGTTCTGCTGGCTGCTTTCAACTCTTCTATTCATTCGAGAACATTTCTCTGCATCTACTTTCCTACAGAACGTAACTTTGAATAGTTTACTGCATAACTACATGCGCTTCTCGTATGCACTTCGCATTTAATTAAAAAAGCTTTTAAAATTAATATGCTCGAGATGCAAGGATTTTACGACGAGATATTTTTCTTCCTGCATTTCGCATGCCAGGAATATGTTGCGAACATTTTTAACACGCGTCCTGGAAATGTAATACATTTAAAAGTATTTAAAAGCAGATGTAAATATTTTCGTACGTTACAAAATTCGGCTTACGGATTTATAACATGACATCGTGGTACATCCATTGGGTTAATGCATTTTTATTAAAATTATTGTGTTTAACAAAGTATGTTTGTGTAGTCTGAGACAATGACGGGGTGTCAATAATTCATATACCTAAGTGTCATATTTTTTAATTGCGTTAGTTTTGAATATTGGAATAAAATCCAGTTTTTTTTTACAAGGAACAACTTTATATAGAACCTTTTATATGGGTCCCTGAGGACTAAGCTGGAGCCTCCCGAGGACTAAAATGGCCATCTTATATGAAAATTACCTGGCAGCCACACCCTTCAACCGTAGCACAAGAACTGTTTCATGCTAGATATGGGTGTGGCAGTGGTCAGCGGTCGAACCAGAGTATGGTTTGAAGTATATTTAGCGGTTTCGGTTGCACGATTATATTCAACTCCACTTCGCCATTTCAATATGTCGGCTATTTTTACCCGTGTATTTTCTGCTGACCTCATACACAAGGAGTTTGAACGCAGAATTAAATTAAGTTCACGAGAACCATACCGTATTCATATCTAGCTATCACTGTACAAGCACATACATGTATTTGAAGTCCATCGCGGCCTACATATCGGCCTAATTTTAGCCAGTGAGTTAATTAACCCAATATGCAACACGCCAACGGCTGCGTGGGTCACGAATACGTCTGTGTTTGTACCCTTTCACTGTTCACTCGTACGGGTCTTTGCCCTAGAGAGTTGTCTTTTTACAATAGAATTAGTATAGCCACGCTGTCCACGTGATGGCAATAACCAATACAGCTCGTAAACGACTTCTTTGGTCAAAGATGGACTCCCGGTCTCCTGCTGACACTCCTTCATCCTCCTTCTTATCTAAAATTAATCGTGCGTTCCTTTCCTTGAGAACTAATTTGGAATTCTGTCTAATATTACAAAGGGAATGTCGGGATGGATGGATGTACGTTTGTCACTTCTCTACGCAAAACTTCTCGTATCGCTAAAATTCAACACAAAGAGAATTTATAACCCGGATTAACGCATAGGATACCGTGGTAAACAAGATCAAAGTAGGCGGGACCGGAGCCGGGGAATAAGCAAAATAAACACATATATATAGTAAAGCACTCTTAGCACAACACCATAGAGATGCAGCATAAGCCTAATATTCGTAGGTATGTCTAATCGCTTAAATTATAATCTGTGCCGTAAGAAAAGCCGCAGACCTCAAGGAGAAAGAGCAATTTCACGGTAGTAAAAGTAAATTATAGTAACGAGTAATACTAAAGACCGACTTAATGCGTTTGTTAATGCTAGAGTAAGAAATAATTGTAACTTCTCAAGTTTCTTTACAATTCGCATTGTAGCAGCGTATTGTTTCCAGGCTTCCTCGGGGGATAATGTTTTCCAGTAGTGGAAATATTGCAGTAACTTTTCAAACTATACAAGAAAATTAAAAACATTTTTTTTAACAAAAAATCGAAACCGAAACACCTTCTGTGCCATAAAAAAAAGAAAAATTATAATTTAAATATATGTTGCTTTAGTACATGTAGTACGTAGTCCCGAAGTCGGCGCTCACCATATTTCGCTAGATCACGACGAAACTGTCCTACGAGTAAAAACAGAAACACACAGGCATATTTATATAAAAAAGATCGCTAATACATTAATTGGTCGTACAATCACATATGTAGAACTATGAACTATGGAGCTTTGTTTTCATCATTCAATGGAGGTCAATCGTTAGTTGACCGATTAGTTGCGACTATTTATCTGTTACACGTGTGTCTATTTCAGGCACAATTCTCCCTCACCTTGCAACCTATTATTGTACCGAGATGACTGTAGGCTGTACAGAAACTAGGGCTTTCTAATTAACTTCGATACTGAAAACGAGGCTGTATCTGTTATTACATTATTCGTTGTTTAATCTTGTCTTTAAATTGATGATTTGAATTATCCGCTTTAAAATAGCCCATGATTACTGCCAGTAATTATGCTCCTAATAAATGGGAAAGTTTTATTAAAAAAACTGTTTAAAGTTTTACACACTTTGATGTATTCTAACGTTGTGCAAATAAATATCTAGACGTACAAAATTGCAGATCATTCGAAATCATTAGCAGATATTACTTATTGTTATTGGTATAAATATGTATGCAAGGCGGATATAAGGCTTTATGCTCTGCTAGTCAAGTTAAGGGCGGTGAATAGTCGGCGCAGATAACGGAAGTAATCGAGGGAAGGAATAATGAGGAACAAAACACAATCAAACAGTAACAAGCAGATATTAACTATTTTTGCAATTAAAAATATATATCAAACATATTATAGAATTGAAGTATAGAGTTTGTTCAGGCAGAGTTACAATCAGCGTGTAGTATTTAATAATCCTGTTTCATTGCTTACAAAGTCATAACGCTAAAACCGGAATATACTCGTAGTAATGTCTGCGCTCTGCAGCGAAATTGACTTACATACATTATATTGTAAAATTGGACCAAAGAAGTCTATAAATTAAACAAAATAAACCTTTTTTTTGTTTTAGATACAATTGGAAAAAGTTTTTATTTTTAACTTATCACAACATTCCAATCAAATAAACGGAAGGAAGTAAAATACAACAGTTGTTGATTTTATCAAGGCACATGGCTATCTACGTCCTGTGCAAACAAACTGTGAAAGGCCATTAGTAAAACAAACCTATCGATTACTGAAAATGTCGTTCAGTCGCTACGTCCGGTAGAATCGAGAAACGTGATTCGTTCAGCTTTTTCCTCTTGTCTACTTCCCTCGGGTTATCTGAGCTTCCTCGTCTCAATTGGGAGTTTCCTCAAATATCAGTATCCTGATACAGCAGTTTGTAGAAAAATTGTGCAACTTTGGTCGTAAACTAATTACGAGGATCTTTGATTCTCTTTAACCTTTAATATCACCTATCATTCTAGGATTTTTTGACATTGTACTGATACATTCTACTGAGACTGGAAACAATATCATATTTTATTGGAAAATGTGTCCAATAACAGTCACTTTTGCATAACTTCGACCTAAATTAAGTAATAATAATATAGTAGTACAATATATATTTTGTAATTCTACACATATTTTTAATTTTAATCAAAAATACATATTTTGGGGTAGAATATGTTAATTAAAAACAACATTCAGAAGTAACAGAAACCGAATGTTTCTGTTACTTTTGTAATAAATGAGCTTTATCTAAAATCTATGAAATCATGTCACCTCAAAAGTCTTCAATCTTTAATGTTCAATAAGAAGATTCTCTACAGACCCCGTTAATTCGATCATGGATCAAAAGTGTCCTGAACTCGTTCATTTCAGCTAATTGTCAAATTGGGTTACAGCATTGAATTTAAATTAGTTCAAGTCGTAATTGATCTTTAAGCGTTGTTTCATTCTTTAGTGAAATTATAGTACGTAGATTAGCAACAATTACTTCTTTAGCGGCGTTGTGCACTTTTTGTGATGGCTAAAAAATGTTAAATTCGCGTCACGTGTCCTGATTGAAAATTCGTAAGACCGAAGGAGAGTGCTTGTGCGATGTGCGTGTGTTTAAGTTCTGAAGTGTTAAATTTTAAATGTCATATAAATTGTCATGTTTGTGTACGATAGCGCAATAAATACATTCTATATTTTACCACAAAAATGATGGTACTTTTATAACGATAATTAAAAATATTCGTGCAAAATTATTCTCAACCACTCCAAAATATCAAAAATGCGCAACGTTAATATTCAAGTTGTCACTTCTGCCGGCATTCCTGGAGTGGCACCCTTTTTTTTTCCTATTTTTTTGCCTTAAATTTAATCGATTTTGTCGAAGCTATTTAGGTATGCATATATAGATCTCAGAACCATTGTTACAAAGCTACACTTTGTTCAAGTATATTATATTATAGTAATCTTCTATCGACTATGTTTTTTAAGTTGGCTTTGGTACCTACCGTTGGTGGATAGATCGTGGTTAATCTAAAGCAAGCAAAAATATAGCCATGCGTATGCTATTAGTTTGCTCTTCATTATAAGGTTTAATTATAACTGCACGAGTTGTTGCTAGTTCAGTATAACCGCGAATGTGTCTAAACTGGCCAATTACAAAATCTATAAATATCCAGATTTCTGTTTCGGTGTCGGTTGTCCGGCCTGCAACCCGTATTTGTGGTGTTGGGTTCGGAAGTTGCCTTCGAATCGACGACGCGTGACCACTCTCGTGCGTTCGCCCTCTTACCATCTTTAACGTTTCGATTTGCCTTGATCGTAAAAAAATTAAAGGATTTTTTTTAATAACAGTATAGTTGATTTTTCATATTGTAGACTGAGAGTAAATGCAAAATTTTCCGACAAAATAATTTGTGCAAAATATTAATAAATAAATATAAATATTAATTAATATTAATATTAAATAATATTTTAATATTGTGTTCGATTTGCCTTGATCGAAAAAATAAAAATGGAATTTGTTTAATAACAATATTGTTGATTTTTTACAATTTTACAATGGGACTGAGAGTAAATGCAAAATTTTCCGAGAAATAACTTAATTGTGTTTGCATTTTGGGAAGTTCCTTATAGTGAGCGGAGATGTTATATTTATTTTTATCCCCTTCGCACGAAATCGTCAATTGTTTATGACTAAACGATACATGTTATTAGTGGTAGTATTATGTTTATTCGTATAAATTGTCATAAAAGTCCCTTATCTTCTCACTATGTAATATGCTAAAATAAACTAGTATCAGATCTCAGAACCATTGTTTCAAAGCTACACTTTGTTCAACTGTATTATCGTCGCTTATGTTCTAACACCGCGGATCTCAAAATTGCCAAATGTTCAGGAGAGCACAAAAACTGTTTCATTTATTTATTTTTAATTCGCCAGAGCACTGCTCGTCATCTCTTTTAGTATGAAACAACACTGACTTACGCGTAGTTTGCAGCGCATATTTGGCTGAGTCGCATATACGCTATGTTCTTTTTTCTCAAATAACTCGCTGTGATTGTCTCAAATTCTTAATTTTTATTGACCAAACGATGCGTCTTTTAATTCCCTCTCGAATGATATGTGTAACTCAAAATGGCCATTTTTTGAGTTACGCGGTGTTAGAACTTAAGCGACGTTATATTATAGTAATCTTCTATCGACTATGTTTTTTTAAGTTTGCTTTGGTACCTACCGTTGGTGGGTAGATCGTAGATAATCTAAAGCAAGCAAAAATATAGCAATAACAAAGCTGGAAAAATATAGCAATAGCAAATTGGATTGTTTTTGTCGCTTAAAAATATATGTCCTATGCATTTGTCGCTAAGGCCGAAATGCCAACACTGCGCGCCCTGCACATTTGTAGGCTTCGGTAATTACATTTTTAACAAAAAGTTTAAAATTTCTGGTCCGACCTCGTACCACTTTTGTGCCAACGTATGTATTTTAAAAACGATTGATTGTAATCGCCATATATAAATTAATGTCGTAGACTTATGGGCACCAGCTCTGACAAGGTCAACTGGCCTCGTAATAAAATACCTATGTACATAGTTCTAATGTAGTCGTGGCTCGTCTGTGTATGGAAGAAATTGCAAATTCATAGAACAACTAAGGTCATACGTTTCTGCGTGCTCTATCATGATTTAATAATCCTATCAATCGTCGGCGTTAATCATTATGTCAGCTTACTTATCGATTTATCGTAATATCATTTGTAGTTTTACCCTGTTGTTAATATGTAATAATGTAGAATTAGGAAGATTTAATGTAGCAAGATATTTGGACAAAAAATGTTCTATTATTTGCCCTTATTTTCAGATTCCCCTTATTTTTCCATACGCTGAATCATTTGATGTTCCTAATTAATAGTATTCAAGCTATTCAGCGCACACGATTCACATACAAATTCTATAATATATAAGCGTACGTTGTCATCATATTAATTTAATGGAGTCGTATAAAATATTATATCGAGAAGAATCTGAAATCAAGGACTCACGCTGTGCCATACCACAGTAATGAGATAATTCACCGACTGGTGAATAGGAGGATCGGCGGCGACGTCGGGTCGGCGTCGTGTCGCCGCCGCGTCGTCGAGCGAAACAGTATGTCACAGTGACCCCGTTTCACCATCGACCGCGTCTCCGAGAATCGTATTTACAATTCAATAATCTGTACCTGCACTTAATACTATTTGCTACGTAAATGTATACATATTCGCATTCGACATTTCTTGCTCGCTAAGAGGTCACCAATCTCTCCTTTTGTTAGAACTGGTTTGAGTTTAAATATAATCGTTAAATGTACGCGTTGTGTTAAGTTTAAAAATAAAATAGTGCATTAAATTGGTAATGTGATGGTAGTGGGAACTACAAGACTCGCGTGATTTCGACTTGTATTATGTTTAGAAACTAGAATATATCGTTCATGACACTCTATACTTATATTATAAAGCAGTAGTAGAGTTTCTTTGGTTGAACGGACTAATCTCAGGAACTACTGGTTCGAATTTAACTTTACTTTTCAATTTATATCCATACTTTTATGTAAAGAATCGTTCCTAACCACTCTTTTTCCTGTTTTATTGTAAAAAAATATATTCTATGTTACTATGACAACAGAGACATATCCAAAGTCACCAAATATTATTATATTTGGTGATTTTGGATATGTCTCTGTTATTCTTATTAGATATGTGAAGCAGTTTGGTGGTAGAGCTGAAGAACGTACCAAAAAATTGACACATATGCTTACTTATATACGCTCAAAAACATTACCCCTTGAAGTAGTTAGGTTATAACAGAAATATTAAAAAAGAGTTCGGCACGGTCTAAACCTACATGTGACCTACTCGCATATTTTTTAATTTTGTTAATGCTTAACGGCATTTTAGATTTTCTTCTTCATGTAGAGCTTAAATTAATCGGTTTTCCGTACTATAAACTTCGTAGACCCCAAACTGCCATGACGTACTACGTAGTACTACTGGGTTAATGGACTCCCAATGAGTTGCATCGTGCCAAGATGGTATGGATTAAGTAATAAATGGGACCCAATGCCAAGTTGAAGAGACTAAGTGGATCACTGGGGCTTGGCACCGCTCCATGCAATGTTTGTTCCGAAGACGCTTTGAAGCTATTCATCAAAGGCGCTAATTTAAATTAGCATTATAAAAGCTGGAAACTTAAAGCTTTTTCTAGAGCACAGTACGAAGCAAATTCGCTTGCAAAAGCAATAAATTTCAAGAACACTAATGAGGCATAAGTTTTTATTATGGCTTTGAATAGATTGTTATATATCTCTATTTACATTTTACATTCATGTGAAAGATGAAAAGATATGTCGGCGGTAGTGTCTTCTTTAAGTTATGTCAGCACTAAATCAGCACGCAACCCAGCTGATGAATTGAGGACTTAAATTTTAGATCATCTGTCCTGTCTGTTTTTGATATTCAAAACCTTTTGAAATCCTAGATTTAAACCAATCACAAACCACAGACACGACCGAAGTTCGTACGAAAACCTCAGATTTAGAAATGAGATCTCAACGCACAACGGAGACGCCGTTGGCCGCGCCTCAAACGAACAAATAGTCGTATTTGGGATGGCGTCACACGGTGAGTCCGCGAGGTCGGTGATATCATAACGCATTCGCTGCAAGCTTACTTTGTGGAAATATCAATGGCATGCATGCCTCAGGTGTGCATTGATCGGAGATTACGAAGGCAATACTTTTAGATACGTAAATTGATCAAGAACAACACAGGTTTCGCCACAAAATATGATCAGATGTAAATATTTTAAACGTGGTACAACTCTTTATGGTTTAAATCCGGAAGCATCACTACCATACCTACTTCTGCCTAATATCAATCAACAGTCTTATGCATTGCTGTATTTTTGTTTTGAAGGGTGGGGTAAGAGAGATGTAATCATCCAATGCGTTCCAACTTAGTCCTCAGAATTAACAACGTGTGAGACTAATCTCTAGTGGGACTCTGATTTTATCTAAGGTTGATTACAGATGTCCATGTACAGCAGGAGCCACTTACCATCACGTAGACTGCATGCTCGTTAATTATTACTTAAAAAAAAAAACAAATTCAGTGACGTGATTTGACGATGAATGACTAAGAGTAGTAAATTAGTATAGGTTATAACTCCCGCATCTAGAATTAAGAGTTCAATATTTTTTGTTCAATAAGCGTCGAGACTCCTAATAACGTACGCCCCCACTGTCTAGCATATACACTCGTGGAAGTATACAATAGCCCGTGTATTGGTAATGTGTATGATTCATTTCCCAAAATGTTACCACGATCCTAAACAACCGGAGCGGTCACTATACCGGTCCGACACGATATGAGTGTTCGCCAGCATTTAACTGAATTATGAATTATACTTGTATTTTTTGACTGGATTTTTGTGCACTTGTGTATCTTTGTGATATGCACGACTCAGAATCTTCATGAGGTTAGGAAAAGAAAGGGTTAATTATGATAAATTCTACACAAAAAACGGAAACCTAACTACTGAGCGACGTAGCCTTGCCGATACCGATAACATTTCATAAATAAAGGAACTTGGACTGTCTTTTCTATACTCATCTGAATAATATAATAGCAGCTCTTGCCATTTATAGCTCGTATTTCCCAAGAAGGTGCTTCATATTCAAACGCAACAAAACTTTTCTTTCATGAACATTGCATGGAACCTATTTATTTGTGATTACGGAGGTTTTTCGATTAGATTAGATTAGATGGTATATATATATTAATAAAAAATACAACTTCAATATACATAAACAACTAAAATCTATAGTTAATGTTGATATAGTGATAACAAAGAAAAAGACGAACCTGCTGAATTTCTCATATTTGGATCCGGTGGTAATATTAGAAAATATAACTGTCAATTTGAATATGTCTCACACAAAATAGAGACATTTCATTTCATATCGTAGACAAGGCATCGATACGACTTTGCCCTATATTTCGTTCGCTGGTGGATAAGAAAAGCTACGGCAGGACTCGTTAAATTTACATTTTGTACCCCGCAAGTGTTGCAACGCCATTGAATTGTAAATTTCCCGGAACTGAAACTCGCCTTTATGTTTTGTGCACAACTCGCCATTTTGAAATTATGCCTTAGGCTTTCAGAAATTCTTGTATAGGATTATATTGAATGGTTGGATATTATATTGTTAGCCTTCAGAAAGTTTGTTCCGTTATAGCAGGTTATGACTGTACATATGTGATTAGTAATGTGAAAAAGTAGTCGGAACGCCCGACTTTTAGGCTCGTATTTAGGTAAGTAACCTTAAATAAGAGCTCCCCAAAATAAAGTGCTGAATCATTGCCATTAGAATTCTACTTGCGATGAAATCGAACCTACGTAAACGTGAATTCCCCTCCAAAAGCCAACACGTAGAGCAGTGATGGGGAGCTGCGAACCCCTCCCGTGGAGACTGCCAAGCGATCGATCAATACACGGCGATACTTTTTGGTCGTCTACGTGTCGAACTGTCGGACCTTTACAAGCCCCGAGGACATTTCTATTTCTTTTATATCTATGGCAACTGCCAGCGTATGTAAATTTCTGTCAGTTTTCCAGTTCCGGTCTGACAAAGAAACTTTTTTCAAATTTCATGCGTCATGCTGTGACGTTGAAATGAAAGCAGTTTCCTGAGTTACGGCCGTTACGGGGGTCAGTTTTTCGTTCAATTTTTAAAGAGTAGAAATACTCTTGCCTTATTTTTACACTGGATTTGCGTATAAATGTACTGTGTGTGTAAGAGTTTAAAGGTTCTTCTCTCTATTTGCAATGGTATAAATAATTCCTACCATAAATTTTCGTTTACAAAAGATGTCGAAAATAAACCATTTTACATGTGCAGGCAGAATTTAATGGAAGAAAATAGCGAGTAAACTTTATGAAGAGTACAAACTATTCCAATAGCAATCTTTCAACGCGTACCTATAAATTATATACCATCAGGACTCGGGATATTAAATAAGTTTGAACGAGTTCATCTCAAACTATGTACCTACGTCGTTGAAGTCGTACAAATAGAAACTGCAATCTATTTTTTCACAGGATACGAACATTGCGCGATATTTCTCTCGCGTGGCTCGCTCGAATCATTTTCAACATCAAGGTAAATAATCATTACTGCAGTTAGTCGCATTTACCTACACCTGGGGTCCATGTTTACTTTGGAACCTTTTCCGCCAGTGCCACGGTTCAAATTGCCGTGATATCAAATTGTGTTGTCCCTAATGCTTTCTAAACTACACGTCTGATAGTCATTAGCGTTGGAGGGATGCTTGTAAAAAGTGCGAACTTCACGTCGTATACGAAGTGTTCGTTTAACCGGTTTTTCATGTCAACTCGGCCGTTTTGACCGCGTCGGTGAGCTCGTTTAGGAATTATGGGGTTAGGGTTACTCCAGGTACGCTTATACAAATTCTGCACTATAGTGAACAGAGAAAACATAAATGTGATGTAGTACAGTTTTTGTGCAGATTTTTGAGAGGTGGAATGGAATCGTTATTTAAGGAAAATATAGACGCAAAGATACAAGCTTTTAATTATTTTTTCGTTTATGCAGGTTTTTTACGGGAAATTTTGCCGTGTCTCAAGGATTTTTTTACATTGTTGCTATAATTTTACAGCCTACAAGTCATCTCATCGGCGAAACTTAATTTATTGTTACACATGTATTAATTTAAAAACAGTACATACCTATAACTCGTAAATTTCTCAATATTAAAACCTATTCTTCTCAACGAAACTTTTTTTTTTTTAAAGATCCAACACAGCTCTTGTGTGAACTGAGTGTCAATGTAACTTAAAGTGGCTAAGAATTAAAAACTCATGAGTGCGTTCTGCGTTTCTTGTATGTTGTTAAAAGCCTGCCGGCTGACGAGTTTCTAAGCCGTGAGCGCATTCGCTAAGAATGTAAGGCAATTCAGTCGCCAACGGACCCTAATCCACTTGGGACCGTCTCGGATCATTTCCTCTTCTTCCGTTTACCGTAGATATGTTGATATGAAAGTTTTAAATACGTACAACTGTGGAGGAATTATAATAACTAAGTAGTTCTTAAAAGTATTGGTGACTAGAGCAAACGTATATGTATATATATTCCTATTTTTATATTTGTAATATTTTAAATGCACTTTTGATTAAATATTTGAAGTAATCAACCATACAATCTGAAAAGTCAAAGGGTCACTAATGTGGTCAGTTGTATGTTCACCAACATTTAATATAAATAAACTAGAGATGCATCGCGGTTTCACCCGCTGCTACATAAGAATTAGGCCAAACAAATAAACATAGCGTGATGTTATATAACCTGCTAAAATCCAAAATTTCGAGTCACTAACTCCAACGGTGTAGAACTTTACTAAAAATTTTTCACCCTTTTCACTCCCTTCGGAGTGGAATTTCCAAAAATCCTCTCTTAATGCTCCTCTTCACTCCCCAAGGAATCTTTATACTAAATTTCAACTTTCTATGCACAGTAGTTGCGGCTGCGCGTTGTCTGTCAGTCAGTCACCCAAGAGTTTATATATATACATAGATATAGTAGAAAACATTGTTGGAACAATTGACACATAACCAAGATAGACAGAGAGGATACCTTGTGAATTCGCTATGCTATTAATTTAGACGAGAAGCACCTCACCAAACACTCCTAATTAATGAAATGGAAATTCGTTTAGGTAAGTCGTCAGTTTAAATAGAACTATGTATTTCAGAGTACATGAGACGTTTTTAGTTTAAGCTTGATATGAGTACGAATACTTCTCATGAGCAAGCGTTTGCCAGACGTTGACTCCAGTTATTACCTGGAGTCAACGTTACCTTACTTTTATTATCGTTTATCGTTTAAGTCTCCTCCTATTCTTACGTCAGCCGTTTCATAATTGTAATTCATGTACTAAATATAAATTATTAATAATTGTAAAAATAATTATCTTACCGAAAAAGGCAAAGAAAAACTGCAATATATTTTTCATATATATTATGGTTATGTATGGTGTTCCAGGCGGGGACATACAAAAATTACCTAAATACTACCCAACCTACGTTTGTACTGTGATAATAAAGCTAGAGCACTATATTTTTAAGACAGTACATAGTTCTCCTATAAAAACATACAAACATGCCTTGTCGCGTGATAGCTACATTACCTACATCAAGTCGAATGATATTTAATGTTATCCGAAGATTGTATTCATATGAAATATCATAAGATCTACAAACACCAGACTAGGTAGGACGAATCCTGTGAATAATAAAATTATGAATCTATATAGACGTGGTCACGTACGGTGGGCAGCCTGAGCATGCATACTAAACTGGACGTACATCTACTCATCTCCAACATCGTAGTATGCCGTTCCATTCTCCAAATGTTATAGGGATGAGGTGTGGAATAGAAATGCACCTACTTATATCTATATCTACTCAGGATGAATACGGCGAATTCACAAGAAGGTATATTTTATTCTAGTTCAGTTTAGATAAGCAGTAAATACGGCAAATTTTGTAGATACCACGTATAGTAGGTATTCCTTATTTTATCGGTCTAAACTAGCGTTTAACTGAAAAGTCTGTACTTTAAAAGGTGGTAGAATTAGTTTTGTTTGAGGGGAGGTACCAGCGTCACATCTATTTCTAGCGTAGGAACGTTTTGTGCGAAGGGTGTGGTTGCCGGCCTTTTAAATGAGTTGATCATCTTAGCCGTCAGTATTAGCAAATCATCTCTAATGGACTTCAGATAGAACCCCTGTTCTATGTGATGTTATTTACCGATGTCTACGGGCGCCGGTGAAAACTTACCATCAGGTGAACTGAATTCTCGTTGGCTACTCAAACTTATATAAAAATATCTCATTTGTGTTACTTTGATTTATATTTGTTCAGTTATTCAAAATTATTCTCGATGCTGTCGTGGACCCTCGTTACGTGTAATTACATTTTGAATAATAATTTCTCCAGCAGCCTTTTAGCCTCTAAACTTGAAAGCCAGCGCTTATCATGAAGTGTAACTTCCTTAATTGGGGGATGTTGTCTGAAATTCACGTTTCGCGAGCGCTCCAGACTCCGCCTTGATGAGTCACTCGGGAAATTACACAAGAGTGTCCTGTAAATGCGACGGGATTTAATTAAGCCGATTTCAACGTTTACCTTGAAATATCTAACTCGTTCATTTCGTCTATTTAATGTATAAACATATAAACGTTTTATGTTTAAAAATGTCGATATACGTATTCAGTTTTAGCATATGTATTTAGTTCATATTAGTTTGCTGTCAGCTTTTCTCATTGTCCTCTTAAATATCAGCTCGGAGTGATACAATATGCCTTTGTTTTAGGTTATTCTATTTACATTTTAGTCTCTAGAGAAGACCAGTGCCAACGTTAGTATTATCTTGACGCACTTATCCATAAAATTGGATTGTTATTGTAGTACTAAAACAATAAAACTACTACAACAGTAAAAATATAACTCTTGCTTTCAGTTAGGCTTTACGATGTAGGAACGCGCGTGACTACACTTTCTAGGTTAGCGGGTTTATATGTAAATAACTACATTAGTTAATTACACAAGCGTGGACTATGAAGTGATGAGCTACGATCAGAATTGAAAATTAAATCTATCCCTAATACGATTCCTCGTGGCACTAAAAAAGCGTTTAAATTTAAAATTGCAGACATCATAAATAAATCGGAATTGAATCGAATACTTTATAAAAAAATGCTATAGGCTCTTAAATTGATCGTAAAACTATTTCATCGTAAAGAAAAACGTTAACCACGTTATATTTAAATCGATCATTCGTAATAAAATATTCGTTTTGTAAACATAAACCAAGCGCTGTCTAAATCCAACATGGCGCCGAGCACAGCCGTCGTACATAGGCAGTGTTATCAAACGAACAGTTATAAATTATTCATGATTCAACCTTGACTGAGTCAACGCGACCATCTCGCGGACTGAGATACATCGGAAATATTATTATGTCACCGTTAATATCGCTTGTTTACTCATAGGTTAGACTTGGTCGTTGAGCCCTGACGCGGCGAGATCACGCTGAATTTAATTCTCGAACGCTGTCATAATTTAACGGTTGAAACCATAGAGACTAGACGCAATTCAAATTTCAACGGAACTTGTTTTGAGTTTGGTTTCGTCAGAAATGCATGAACATAATATATATTGAGGCAATTATTTCTGATTAATCTGAAATGAAGCAAGTCAGTTTCAATAAGTTTTCGAAATGATTTTGTAAACAAAAGGTCATGCATAAACATGTTTAATTGGTTATTTTTTAGTCCCGTAAGTACGTTCTGGTCAGAATAAATTCTTCTGTTCTTAACAAAGAATAGAAAAAAAAACAATTTCCACGTTTCAAAGTAATTTCTCGTTGAATTAGCTTTCTATAACTAATTCCCGAATTGAATCGCCAATGAAGTTGTATTCCGTGTTTGAACGAGGTTTATTACGTCTATATCCAAGCAATACAAGTCTGCACTCCACACGTACTCGAACCGGTAGCGCCAGTTATAGCGCTGCGACGCTTCCGGCCTTTGAGAGATACCCGGAGGGCTTTCCATCGAAAAAGTGCACCCTCACGTCTCCTTTGAGGGCACTCCTGGGGGTAGTTATTGGGGAAACTTGCGTACCACCTAACGGGAAAAGGTACGGGATGAGTTGTTACGTACATTCTTATTGGATCGTCTTGTTCGAAATTTCTTTCGTTACAATTTGTTTTATTTCCTAGTTTTCTCGGATGTAGTTTTGTATTTCCAGCACGAGATCTAATAATGAAAACGTAAAGAATAATGGCGTTGAGGAACGTTACAAACTCGTTCGAAAGACACTGTTTTTTAATTTAAATAAAGTAAGAACGTTATTATTAGCCACATGCATGGACGAATGTTACATTTAAAGCATTTGTAGTAGAATCCATTGTACACTTGTGTATTATATTGATAAAAAAAAACAGGTTGTACGCTTCTCGAATATTAGATTTACTCATTCCAGCGTACAAAGTAAATACGAAGGGACTGATTTTCCGACCTCCATTTTATTATTTTTCCACCGTACGACACGTCGTCGCCCTTTTGAGTAGGTATCGCGTGCCAAAGATATCTTATCATACTAAACACATGAGTTCCTACAAGTTTATATTCAACAAGATCGTTCAACGTTTTATTTCTTTCATTCGATACACGACTTATCGTTGCAAAGCTGTTTAATAAGAATAGAGTAAAACACTTAATTTTAACTGACGATGACTAAACACTTAATTTTAACTTATGACAGTATAATAAATATATACTGATGAATAAACACATGTCGCACACAGTCTAAATAAGATTCGACACAATATATCACAATCATTTTTTATTAACGAGCATATGTCTATAAAGGTTATATTTAGCGTATGAGTAATTTGGTATTGCACATTCAAGACTCATAAAGAATTTATTGCTCAATTAAGTTTTATTATAATAAAATTAGTCTTCAATTCCTAACATACATGTGTTTTGCTGTTCATACTAAGCATTGCTAATGACTAAGCGATACATAATGTAATGTCCACTGGATCAGGCTAACTCTAAAACCTCAAGTATTAACCCAACATATCCATTAGTTTTTGTGAAGGATTTCACGCCAATCCGGTTCCACAGAAATGAATTTAAACGAGTTGCTTATAACACAATGTTACAGATTTCATAAATTTAAATAGATTGGTTAATCGTACTTTACACAATTTTTGAAAAAAATCTAGGAATCGATGTGTGTGGCGATACCAAAGTAGCCTATGGTACCCATATCATTATCCGTTCTTTGCATGTTCGGATAATATATTACAGAGTATGAAATGATTTGGTCTATAATTTTTTTATGTACTAATTGAAAGACACGAATGTCGCTTGTGCCGTCATCTGCAGATCTAATGACCTCATCATATGCCACCTACGTCATTATGGTAATTCGTACATGCTTTTGAGATAATTTCTATAGTTGTAGTATAAAAATGTAGTAAATAAAGAGGTATACAACAGGTGTCTGAATTTGAAAATTCTCACAGAAAGCAACACTATTCAGAATTAATATAGGTCATACTCGTATAATATGTATTTTCAGTATGAAATTACTGTAATCTTTGTTAACCAAGTCAAAAAAATGCGATGACTGTGAATAATGATTTAATAAACAAACCAAGTTTATGATCGTCACGCGATCAGGGTACCCACCAATTATTTACTTAGGGAAATAAAAATAAAGTATTCGGTTATTTTTGCTCATTATTAATGTGTTTTTTTTTTGTTCAAACAGGTACCGGTGGATTAAAAACGGCAAACCCTTCGAATACACAAGTTACGACAATCGAATCTCACAACAACCGGGCCGCGGTACCCTCGTGGTGAGCAAGCCGCGTGATGAGGATTTGGGACAGTACCAGTGCTTCGCCTACAACGAATGGGGTACCGCCACGTCCAACTCGGTGTTCCTGAGAAAGGCGGAACTCAACTCGTTCAAGGAAACAGATGGACCACAGCTGGTCGTCAGCGCTGCGGAGGGGCAGCCCTTCAATCTCACCTGCGAACCTCCCGATGGCCACCCCAGCCCCAATGTATACTGGATGTTACAGGGCGATCAGGGCCAGCTGAAGACTATCAACAATTCGCGTATGACCCTTGACCCTGAAGGGAACTTATGGTTCTCGAACGTGACCAGGTTCGACGCGAGCAATGATTTCGCATACACCTGTGCCGCCAAGTCTGTGTTCAGGAACGAGTACAAGCTAGGCAACAAGGTGTTCCTACAAGTGATCCCGACCGGCATATCCTCGACGTCAAACAAACACGCTCCGGTCAGGCAGTACACCACCAGGAGGCGGGAGAAGGCGTGGCGTGGGAAGAAAGTGGAACTCTATTGCATTTATGGCGGAACGTAAGTATATTTTTTTCTTCAGCGAAGTCTAGGAAAGGATCTTCTCTATTAAACCACGTATTTTTAGAATATCGTATTTTTGGATGAAGCATTTGATAAATATTGATCCTATTTTTGAGGATCATGAAAAATAGTAGATTTTATTATTTAAAATTTCCTTGTTGAACGGGAAGTCTTTCTAAAATTCAAGCGACAAAATTTTAGTCAAAGAATTTGAGTGACAAATTTTATTTGCAAGTTTCGCCCTCATGGCTCAACAGCCATCCAAACTCATTATTTGCGACAGGAAGTTTTTCGAAATTCAAAGAGAATTTCCAAGTTGTCAACGCTGCCTGCTCTCGACATGCTTATCGTAGGATCTTGACCCGTTGGCGTCGCAGGAGTAGCGACTTGCCAAATAGGTCGCCTTTTGGCTCGCTGGCCGCATAGAATTTGCATCGCAGACGTTGTTTTAATTGCGGCCATAATTCAATGAATCAGTTCCCTTATTCATCAACACTATCGCAATGTGTCACGGCTCGTATTGACTCCTGTTCTATTTTGACGTCGGTAAATCACGCATTGTGAATGAAACGACACAAACAAGACGTTCGGGATAAATTTTATAAAATGTTTGCGTTATTTTTATCATCTGACCGCCAATAGAGGAAAATACGTCAATAATGCATGAAAGACCATAATATGCTATTTAAATTTGATAGCATAAACGGTTTTTTAGGATATTCAATTGGAAAATAAAACGGAACCCTTATGTCGCGGCCATGTTGCTCTAAGAAGATTTACACATTTTGGCTGTGCTATTGATATTTTGTATGAAAAATTGGTAGGCATGTTCTCAGCAACTTGCGCTAAAAAGCTTACGCAACTCAGGGATAAAATCTATAATATAGAGATTTTTTTATTTGGGTCAATAGTTACAATCTAAAGCAGTAAAATGTGTGTCCCTTTTTTTTTAATATATGGAAATGCAAACAAAAATCAAAGTGGTATAGCTTTAAAAACAGATATAGATAGACTACTAGTTATTAGACATTTGATTCTTTTTACTGGTAAACATATTTTTTTTCTTAGAATGCTCTAAAATTCCCATTTAATATAAATTATTCATTGATGAATTCAAAATTGAAATCAGTTATTCATATATTGTACATTTACAGAATAATGTTGATAAAACACTCATATTACCTATGCTATAAATAGGATTGTGTTTTTAAAATATCACAAAATGTGTTAAAATTGTTTATAAATCATTAAGTACAATAAAGTTGTAATCGCCTCCTTATCAGAGAGTATATTTCAGTGTTTCAAACAGCCCGTTTACCTTGAATTCAACAGGATAATGTGACTTCATTCATCCACTATCAGTGAATTAAACGTACCTTAGCCTCATACTCAATGAAGTATGAGTAGGTAAATACAAAACAATTGTTTTTACGCTACGTTCTGCTCTCATTGATCTTAAGCATTGTAGTATCATAATAAGTTATTTTTTAAAAGAATTTATTGCTTACTTATCAATGTTGTGTATTTTTTATGTTAAAAATAAACTTAATGTATTAGCATGATAAAAATTCTTACATATCGTCGCTTAAGTTCTAACACCGCGTAACTCGAAAAATGACCATTTTGAGTTACGCATATCATTCAATAGAGAATTGAAAAATGCATCGTTTGGTCCATAAAAAATAAGAACTTGAGACAATCGCAGCGAGTTATTTG
>DWLI01000111.1:0-29633 GCA_018249915.1 Cecropterus dorantes dorantes
CGCAAGAAATGCTTCACGCTAAAAATATGTGTAGCGGTGGTACTTCCCCGGTCGAACTACACTGGTTCTACCACCTGGAGAACCTCTTCAAATAGCGAACCATACTAGTTCAATCACCTGGCAAATATTAATACATATACTATTTTACTTTCTAAAATGACTTAAGTAAGGTATATAGAAGGCATTAATTCATAGTACTACTTATATACAACTTTTGTAAAACACACTACGTCTTTACTATGATAAAGGTAATCCGGAAAGATTTTACATGCAAGTCTAAACTAATTATTCAACCACTAAAATCAATAAATTCCTTTTAATTTCACCTGAAAAGTCATCTGTGATGCGAAAATTAGTTTGTCACATTCGAACAATCCTCGTGACGTGTACTGAAACACTGAGTAGCTGATGCAATCTATCAGATTCTTGATCCTCTGACTCACTTCTTCCGCCTCCTCGGCCTTGGATATAGCTTTTTGAAATACCACACTGAAGGCCTATAACAATAAATTATATAAATAGCATAAGCCGGGCAATGATTAGTAATAGCTATGGTTGAAACTCGGCCACTCAATCGAAAGACTTATGTTCGGATCCCAGTTCTAATTTTCTAAAATTATGTGCGCATTAGCAAATAAACATAGCTGCTTTACGGTTAAGATTTTACATAACCGAATCGCGAGAAGCCACGAAGAAGTACTCGTATATCTACGAGTTCTTAAAAAAACTTCTTAAAGTGTGAGAATTGTAAATTCGCACTAGGCGAGCGCGGTGGACTATGGCCCAAAACTATATTATTCTGAGAGAAGACCCGTGCCTAGAATGCGGACATTAATTGGCTGACCAGGTATAACTCAAATAACTTTTTAAAACAAAAATACTTAATTATAACAATTGAGATGAAAAATGTCAATCTTTAAATTATTCTCATGAAGTTATTCTCATAAAATAACATAAAGACACTGATTGTGAAAATAAAAAAAAACATACAAAACCATCGTAAACAACTTAACTAACCTTAAGAGAGAACTGGTAAATAGGATTTATAGTATTTAGGTCATTCAATATAAAATACAATAAGGAGGCCCTCGCCGCGGCCGGCCGGTAGAACTCTCGAGCTTGGTCTATTTGGTGAGACGTCACTTTTGCTTCGGCCACCTGGAACGATAAAGTTTCTCAAGAATCAACAGTGTTAGTACTATCTATAACAAGGCTGTTCAATCGTTAATTGAAGTGGGCACAAATTTTGCATCCGAGGTCGTGTTGGACACAATGTGACGGGCCACATTGTGTCCCGCGGTCCTGGGGTTGGGCAGCCTTGATCTATAATATAATTATTTTAAGAAGATTATTGATATTCACAAAGGAATTAATCAGCAACATGTGATGACATTAAAATCAATAGAAAAACAATAAAAAATCCAGCAATAAAATAAATCCCGTTCCAACAAAGCGTTCGTCACTTTTTACATGATAATATCTAAAGATGTCGTTACTTAGGTTGAATAAAAACACAGAACAAAAACGATAATTACACTATTATAATACATAATTACACTAATAAAATTATAATTTTTGTGCGACAAAAAATCCACATAACTCGGCGTCGCCCCCAAGGGCGTTAAATTTAAAAGACAATTACCTTTTGAAGCTCGAAAAATTGTTAAAAACTAAACAATGCTTTTATCTATTTTTGATGAAGTAAAAATAATAAAAAATTAAAAATTAAAAGGCCATTAATAACACTTAAATAGCACAAGATTTTCAATTCAAAGCCTTTTTGGGTAAGCTTTAGCTTAAAATTCATAAATTTTGAATATTGCAATCTATTCACGCAAAACAGAGATGTTATGCAATATTTTTACCATCTGAACTAAAATAATTTAGAAAATACCACAGTGAGTTTAATCAAAAATACAAACTTTTCTTTCGATATCAGCAGCAGTTTTTTTCGTAGTCTCCAAATTCTCCACTAAAGCAGTATCTCCTAATATATTCTCTCCGGCAGAGGACAGTCTTGATAGAAGATCGTCTTCAAGTTCCTTCAACTGAATTTTAAATTCGTTTTGTTGTTTAGTCAATTCTGCTTTCAATTCTTCTAGATCGGGTCTTTCTGCTTTTACTACTTCAGCGAGTAGTTGGTCCTCTAATCCATCTCTAGTTACCGTGAAATTGACTAGAGTGGTTTGAGCTTGCATTTCGGGTTTGTAATGAGGGTTTGCCAGTTTTGTATGTAGGATGAGTCTGAAGTTTGAACTGTATTCTACTTCTTTATCACCTATTTTGATGGCCCTGTAATCATAGGGTTAGTAAAATGAAGTTTATATGTAATAGCACAAAAATAAGTGGTCCAAAATGTTGTAAGTTTTTTTTAAACTTTATTTAAAATAATTATTTAGGTACCCAAAATATGCTAACCTTCCTTTCTTGATCAAGTTACGTCCAAGCAGTGGATCCAGTACAGGATCAACAGTTTCCCCAATATTCTCTAATAAAACTGTTTCCCCTTTTATAATAGCCTTTTCTATGGTATCCAAATAACCTTTTTGGCCTAAACGAATAACCCTTAGTAACTCTCCATATTTTTGTTTTATCCATTTCACTCCTTGTAACTGAAATTATATAAAATTGTAATAAACTCTTTATTAAGTCATTGTTTTTATTACAGTCTTCCACTCGTCTCATTTCCATTTAATAAAATCATTTCATTTATTTTTCAACCATTTATTTCAATTATCGAATTTTCACACTGTAAAAGATACGTAATATTTTCCTGTAACTCTTCCTCTATTATAGAAGTCTACAAGCGTATTTTATTCTGCACTTAAAATTGTAGAGATTACTAATATTTGTACACAAACCTGTGGATCTATCATTAATGGCCAACGATCTGAGTTTGACAAGATGGTGGCATTTTCAGTACTCATTCTATCTGACGGTAAGCCCTCATTCTGCCACATCGCTATCGTTGTGTCATCGGTTAACATCGTTAAAGGATCTAGTCCTTCGGTTATTGGTATTGGCGGCTATAAATACAAAGACAAATATATTATACATTTGTATGGTGTTATACTTGTTTTTGACAACTTAAATGAGTAACAGACAATCTTAAGGCTGATACACAAAATATCCTATATCGTAAATGAAAACTAATACATTATTGTGACGCTGTACGCGTCAGCGTTGGGCGTTAACAACGAATGTAGGTATATATTTTGTGGCTTTCAAGTTGAAAAGAATTATTGAAAACTTATTCTCTACAGGCAAATAAAGAATAAGAAATTATTTTACAGTTATTTAAAAACTTGTAGATCGGTCACAGTATTAATTCTGGAAATACTTGATCTGGTTACTACTTTTACATTCAAATAACATGTACGTACCGTACGAACAAATAAAAACATAAAATATATAATTATTACCTCCAAAGTTTTCAAAAACATGAGCCAGTTTTTATGAAGCAAGTCCATTCGGTACAATTTCGTGAAACATCCTACGTACGATATAAAAGCGCACACCAAAAGGACGTCGCCGGGTAACGTTGTACTCTGTTGCATGAAGCTGAAACATGATTATGCAAAAATTGGGCAAATCCATGAATTGATATCTATTTTTAATAGATAATCAGTAACTTAAGCTAGTAGCCATACAAAACAGACAACTTTATAACGAACTGACGTGATTTAAAAGAAAAGATTTGCAATTCATATGTATAATCATTATAAACTTTGCACACTCAGATAAACAGATAATTTTTTGATTTTGATTTCATACCTAGAAACTGCTTCAGCCCACCGTACATTTTCACTGGCCAGTCCATTAACCAAACGATTAGCTAGCTGGATAGTTCTGTTGGTAGCGTCAGCTTCTTGTTGACATTTCAGTTTCTCGGAAGTTGCCTTCTCAAAGTCTGCTGTTAGAGTCGCTAGTTGCTCTTCTAGGGACTAGAGAGATATATCATATCTTTATTTTTTGTATTCACTTTAGCTAATTCTACACTAAAAGAAACTCAGGTTGCTTAAGTTTGTAAACAGTGACTAAATTTATACTCACCGCTACTTTTGACTTGATAGATTTAAGCTTTTCAGTAGCCGCAGCCAGCTCAGCATTGGCTGCAGCTAATGCTTTCCTTTTAGGCTCTACGTCACAGAACACTTCGTAGAACTTGATAATATTTATAACCCAAGCGCAAAGACCAGCGGCGGCAGCTGACTTTGACCTCACAAATTCTGAAAAGTAATTAGGCTTAGAAGTCTTATATTACTAGCTTTATCGCGCCGCCACATACGTATGGCATACGTATCAAGGGCATATCCTATGTATTAATCCAGGTGTTAAACTATAAGTGTGCGAGATTTCGGTCAAAACGGTACAGTAGTTTTTACGTGAATGACAAACATACATACACCCTCATAAACTTTCGCCTATATACGCGTAAGAAGTATTCTTAGTAAAATGTATGAAGCATGATATGATAAACATAATTTAAATTTACACGTACCTGGTTCAAATTCAGAGTCCTTTAGATAAGGCTGTATGGCTTTTATAACATCAGGATGAATGTTTTCTTTGTCATAGTTGACTAAAGATTCCAGAAATACGTCAACTTTTGCCATCATTATCTATAAAATGTCAGTATATTAAATAATTAAATTAAGACAAGGATACAGTATTTTTTTAAATGAACAGAAAAATAAACTTAAATTTGAAAGTAAATTTATTTACGAGTTTTTCATAAGTACCTTCGCGGCTTTCCAGCTCCTGTCTTTCGGTATTTTACCGCCAGGGGCCAACAAAACCATGACAGCTGCCGTAACATTAGTCACAACCCCAGGAGGAGACCCAAAAGATTTTAATTCAGTAAGGTTAGCTTTGTTAAGTGTATTTAGAGCCTCTTGTGCTGCTACAAGGGCAGGCTCGGCTTTAATAAGATCTTCTTCACAATCTTTCTGTTTTTTAGATACTTCTTCAGCGATAACCGCTACTTTTTCTTCTTCCTCGTCAGCTAGAATAAACCAAATACAAATTTAGTCTATATTTTTTTTATTTTCTTAATTTTACGATTTTCGGTTCACATATATATTAGTTAGATGTTATGTGACTATTTGCCATACCTAACGCCTTTTCACTTTGGACTTTAGCAGTCTCCACGCCAACCATTTCAATAAGCTTATCAGCAGCCTCATTCTTTTGTTGTAATTCTATCTCTTGTATCGCTAACTTTGCCTTCAATTCATCTACTTGTGATGCTGTGCTGCGTAACTTTTCTAAGCCATTCTCTAATCTATGGATAAAAATTATATGTGTCATTTTTTAATAAAGTAAAATCAATAAATATTATAACGTAACTTCCAGAAATACCTTGTAATTTTCGCGCGTAGTTCATCGGTTTTATTATTAACTAATTTTGCATACAAGCTGATTTGTTCTAAGTAACTTTTAGGTGTTGTGTAATTATATCTCCTTTCATTCGACAAGTAAGCCTTTGATATTGTATTAACTGAAGTGTGAACATATGCCATAAATCTAGATATTGAGTCCCGTAAGGTGAACTGAAAACAAATAAACAGAGAACATTACATTTTTGCGGTACGTTTATAAGTAAACACTCGTATTCTTTCATACTTACAGGCAAAACATGTAATTCTTCCAAGAACCTCATTGAAACTGAAACCAAGGCTTCTTGTGGCCATTCATGGAACCAATTAATGGAGGTGCAATTGATTAATGCAGGGAACTTTCGTGACCGCACACGTAAAGTAGAACCCACAGGTGAGAAACATAAAACCACTTTTAATTGTTTGCGAACTCTGTCTATGAAGAACTTCCAACAAATTTCTCTCGTATCTGGTAAGCCCGCTCCTTTGACCTAAAACCAACTTAATTTTAATTTGAGGACAATTTATTAAGTGTGCACATTGAATACTACATACTACCAACCTATATTTGAACCAATGGTTATTTAATCACATTTAATTATCTAAGACAACTTATTATATCTCACCTCATTCCTCACTCCAGCTATAATATTCTCCACTTCATCATCAGGGAACAAATCAACCACCTCTCCAGAAGCTAACAAATCATTGATGAGTACAAGAAATTGTTCATTAGCCACTTGAGCGTCTGTCATAAGGAACATTATTCCGACATTCTTTAAACCAGTCTTTATATAGAGGCCTGATAATTCATGCTGAAATTATGATAACACGGCATAAAATATATTTCATCTCTACTTTATTTCCATTTTTTTACTTTTTATGGTTTACCTTAAGGTCTGATACTCCATAGCCTTTCTTAAGTTGTATTTGGAGGACTTCTAAACTCGATATGAATGCGGCCAGTCTGGATAAGGATTGCTTGCCAGATCCTCCAACACCGACTAATAGAGCACTTCCTCTAGGACTTTCTAGAATTCTACTTATTCTAAAAATATTCAGTTATTTCATTAAGCTTGTTCTAAACGTTAACGTCCCTGTTCACACAATTCTTATAATAATTCCTCAGAATTTATGATTTTTGGTACATGTTGAAACTTAAAGCTAAATTTGAAAAACAGAAACTATGTCTTTATACAAACCTGCAAATATGCATCATGGCGTCTTCAAATAGCACTAAGTTCATGGCAGCTATGAGGTCATTGTAACTAGCCATGGCTTCTGTAAGCAACTTATTGAGCTGCTGCCATGTCGTGATAGGCATGTACTTAGGCTCGCCGATACCACCGGCGAAGTGGCAGTAGATGTTCGGACGCTCGAATACTACGCCCTCATCAATATCCTATTTTAATGAAATAAATATAATATACAACATGTTTCCACTAAAGTAATGATTCTACTCTGATCAGAATATATTTTATAAATCTAATTTACTACCATTTAATCTACTTTTAATACGTTCTACGTAAATTAAAATTGGCAAACCTCAAAATTCTTCTTGCAGAGATCAACTTGCATTTTTAGAAACGCGTCGATATCTTTGTCCTCGGTTAGTTTGTCACCATAGACCCTATGAGTTTCATGTAACCATAAGCGAATAATATCCGAAGGATTTACCAAACATTCATTTGTACTGAAAAGGAATCCCTGAAAATGAAAATTATTTTTAGCTTTTTGATAAGATTATGATTGAGAATTGGGAGATAAAATTATTTAAATGAAATCCATTTTTACCTGGAATACGTTAGACAAATCTCTCAAATTAAAGATGTAATGAAACTTGATAGCAGTTGGTAAGAAAACTTGCGACACCTTATTGTGTAGAGCGATTGATGCTGCTACAACATTCACTGTGAAATACAACAACAAAATGAATAAACTACTCATTTTACATTAAGTAATTAAGCAAATTCATATAGACTAGGTGTTCTATCTAAAGTCGAACAAGCACAGTTAAGTTACTACTCCCGAGGACTAAGATGGCCAGCTATACGAAAGTGAGTCGGCAACCATTTCGTTTCACCGAAATGCAGGAACTGCTTCACCCTAGAAATACATGTGACGGTAGTTCACCCCTATCGAACCACACTCGTTTTACTACCTTATAATCTAACTACTTAACCATTTTTTTTTCAAAATATACTATACTTACTTGACAATTTCCCGATTTGAGGACTAATTCTCAGCTCGGGATTCGCTAAATGTTGACTCAGGATCGAATGATAGATATTATTAAGTGCTTCTGTATTAGGAAAACTGATAGCAAAAACACAGAAATGCCTCTGCAACCTTGGATTTATGGTAAAACTCCCAGAGGTCGGATTCATACACGACACGTATTGAGTGTTATGAATGTCTTTCAGAGTAAGTTTCGTGCGATCGTACCAATGGTTGTAATCTAAATGCTGCCGAATTATAGTATGAGGCGAGACAGTTCCATAAGAATCTACTTCAGGCATGTTCATGTCGTCGATAAAATATATGAGAGTTTTGTTTCCAGGAGGCCCGTAGTTACGACCGGCTTTCTTCTCTAATGGTTTTTCTAGAACCTTCTGCAGCATCTCTGACGTCGTATAGAAATTGAATGGAACGGACTGGATAGCGTAGCTCTCTGATAACCTAGTAAATAAGGTAAATATTAAAGAACAGTTTATTTATAATTACACATTATTGGACTTAGGTCAGGTTTTTTTGTATCAAATAATCAATTACAATTCAAAAAACAAAAAGGTAAATTGTTTTTAACAAAAACTTTATACGAATATTGTCGAATTACGAATCGAATTATTTCATAATGCATTGCACGAACTACCTATAGTCATTACAATTAATACCAGTATTTAATTTATACTAGCCTATTCCCGCGGTTTCGCCCGCTTTGCCTACGTTTACCATAATACTGTATCCTATGTGTTAATCTAGGTCATAAACTATCTGTTTTCCAAATTTCAGCGAAATACGATCTTAATAGTCGTGAAAGAAAAAAAAAACACGTTTTCTACATTCATAGCCTCGTACTTGGATTTTCTCCTGTGTCACGGGTGCCATGGACACACAAAGACGAATACACAAACACCCAGACCCAGAACAGAAATCTAAATTCATCATTCAGATGCCTGTCTGGCCAGGAATCGAACCCGGAACCCACTGCGCGTCAGACCGGTATGGTGACCGCTCCGCCACAAAGAGTAACGAACACACATATCCTCACAAATTTTCGCATTTATAATATTAGTAAGGGAAATTGAATGATACATACCCTTGCAATTTTTCATTTACCAGAACAGTTTTACCGCAACCGGCACCACCGACCAACATTACTGGATGTTTATTTCTCATCAGAAGATCCAAAAAGAATCTTATTCGGATTGTTTCTGCTGTAGGAACGAGGACCGCCTAAAATAAATAAGTCATAAGAAGGTTTGTATGTGTTCATTCTTCATTCTTTCGTTTAATTCATATCTTATCGTTTATCAATATAAATCACCTGAAGAGGAATATCGCTGTCCAATTCAAATTTAGTGATTTTTTCAGTCCAAGGCGTGAATTGCTTTGTTTCAGAATCAATATAATAGTCAAAAACCGTGCCGCCGGCAGGGAATTTAACGTTCTTAAACTCATTTACCCACCATTTTGTAAATTCTGCGAAAAAACATGAAACACAAATATTTAAATAGAACAATGAAAATGAATACAAGTACCCGTGACATCTTAACATGTATTAATTCCACAATAATATTAGTTTAAAATCTTATAAGAAATGAGATATCAATAATTTATACTCACCGACTCTATAATCGACATTGGTATCTTGAAACATAGCAGATCCAAAAGCCCAAACACAAGCAAAAACAAAGTATATGTCGTGCCAGTCTTTAGGACAATCCGGTGGCGTATTCTCTGGCACAAGCAAACAGTTTAGAAGATGACAAAGCATTTGTACGTGCGCCATATCAGCTATGGGCGTAATCTTCTTAAATCTGTTCCTGACTGTCTCCAAACAGGGTGGAATGTATTTGTCGAACAATATGACCAAGTTGGACTTTTCTGCTGGAATCTTTCTAGTCTCTACCCAACTAGTGACGTAACTGAAAATAAAAAAAAATCAATAATCAATCTGTACAACCTAAGTTCTATCAAAGCACTTACCTGATTCGTTGACAATTAAACAACAAGGATCATTAACAAAATTTCATATACTTTTTGTCATAACCTGCCGTAATATTTAAATGAAATAATACTTACGGATTCCAACCCAAGTCTTGTGGGTTGATGTACAAAATACCAGCTCTCGATACAGTAGCTGGCGTCGCAGTACGAAGGTTAGAAATTTCAAACATGAGTCTCATAGTTGGTGTTAACGCAATTCTTTCATTACTCGCTAAAGTTAATATTTTGTTGTCATCCATAACAGTGTTCAACGACTCGATCCACATAGGATCTATGTCTCCATCCAACAAGATCCATTTAGGATTTTCTCCTACGATATTTGCTTGATCTCTCATTATGACTGAAAATAACCCATCTTTCCATTCCCTTGTAGCTGGATTTATAATACCAAACAATTCATCATTTGTAACCGCTTTTGGATTTAAGTCATTATAAATAGGTTTTTTTCTTAAATTCTGATATGTTTTGAATAGCGTTTTCCACACCTGTGTTTTGCCGGTACCTGCGTTGCCAACTATAAACACAGAATGACGTACTTCTAATAATTCTTCTAATTGAACTACTTTAAGAATAAAATTGTCTTCTGGTTGAAGCGTTAAGTCCATTGCAGCTTGTTTGACAGTCCTTTCGAATTCTAAATCTCTCTTTCTTGGTACTTCTAGAGCTGGAAAGAGGTCTCCAATTAAACCCATAAAAACAGGCATATCATCTGTTACTATTTTTGGTATATTAAAATCTCGCAATGTCCTCATCAGTACCTCTTCTTCAGGTCTACCTGGGTCACCTCTCTGTTTAAAATAAAACCATATTAAGACAATTTTAATCACATGTCAATCAATATATTTAGTTAGAATAAATCGTAAAATATGAACAAACCTTTAAAGAACCAGCAACTACAAGAACAGACTTGATAGCACGTAAACCCCAATCATAATGATCTTGTTTAGATAACAATTCTTTGCATAAAGTATACAATGTTATAAATTTTCTCGCTAGTATCTTAGCATCTTGGAATCCCTCAGCAACTAACATGATTTCACAGATCAATTCAAAATCAGGAACAACCATGGCGCAAGGTCTAAACAGAGCCTTTAAATTTTCAGGCAATTCAGTTCTACCAGCATATCCTGGATTCATAGTTATAAAAATCCCAACTGTTGGTACAAGTACTATTATTTCACCCATGAAATTAAATTTCTCTTTTTTGTCACTGCAATTATAATATTAAATATATGAAACACGCTTAATATATAAAATATATAATGATCATATAATTCCAAATTAAAATAGCATAACTGATTCTTACCGTATAGCATCTTGAACAGATTTAACTTGAACAGCAACTACGGACAATACTTCAACGGAAATTCTATTAAACTCATCAAAACAGCCCCAAGCTCCTGTTTGTGCCAATCCCTTATAAATATTTCCACATGACTAAAAACAAATAAACTGATTTATCACGATGGATTTAAATATAAATATAATTATAATTTCTACATCGAATTATAATATTGACCTGATAATCCATTTGTTCGGAACAATTAAATACGTAAACCATAATACCCAAAGCTCTTCCTAAATCTTTAGTTGTCTCAGTTTTACCCGTACCAGCCGGCCCAGCTGGTCCTCCGCCCATGATTAAATGTAGAGACTAAAATATAAAAAAATGACATTATCATCGAATATTCCAGACAGAATCTAATTATTATTCTCGTATTTTATATTTAATAAATATACCTGAGTCAATGTAATGTAACAACGATCAGTTAATGGTGTGATCACCAATCTCGGAGTGTTCCCCAAGTACTCGTAGCTATATCTGAACTGGGCGTCGCAGATATTAGCGAAACAATGTGACTCTTTGTCACCCCACCTGAAAATAGTTGAAGCACTGAAGTACTCTGAAGTGAAGTACTGGCAATTATGTGTTGCTATAAATTCTTAAATTATAGACAAAAATCTAATGTGCTATGATTCATGATGTCTTTGAACAAATGCCAATTTTTAAGCATGAATAGTGAAATAACCTGTGACCATTAGGTGCAGATGATTTATTAATCAAATCTCTCTGAACCTGTGTCGTAGCTGCGATTGCCACTGGAAAGCCGATCCTGCTTCCACTTTACCCTGAATCAGTTTACTTACAACATCTCTGGAATGTACATCGATTGTACAAATGGTCATAATTTTCTGACGGTCTTGTTTACTTAGCTCTCCAATCAACAATGTGATCAATGTACTGAGTTGAGCCAATTGTTTTTTGTAATAATCCTTGAGAGCATTGTCATATCCTTCTTCTAGTCTTGCAAAAGCTATATTAACTTCGGTAGTCCACCAGATTTGTGAACAACATAGGGACACTTGTGCCATAAAATCAAAGAGCCACTGCTCTCGAGGTTTCTCTTCATACGAAACAATGGCTTCTCCAAAGTATTGACGAATTGTTGACCTCATTATATCTTGCATTCGATTAAGCCATATTTCGACCTATAATATTACCATAGTCCTCTATAATATAATATTTTTGTAAATAATAACTTTAAACAGTTTAAAAATTGCACTTACCGCTCCAGTACAATCACAAGTTCCATGAAATGGTACAAGTTCACCGTCTTTGGCAATCATGCCTTTGGCCACTTTCTCGCCAGGTTTATCATTTTCAATAAACTGAAGTTTTGCTATAGAATCGAATAATTTAGTCAAATGCCTGAAAAAGTCAAAGCATTAGATAAACATTCATAATTTTTTACCTTGATTATATATCTTAATGTAACAAACTGACCTTATAACCAATTCGGCTTGGTTTCCATTTGATAGAATGTCCAATAAATCTGCTGAAGATACGAAATAAAATCTCGGGAATGCAAGTCGTTTGGTTTCCAAATACTCAGCCAACGCCTTTTCACATATCACTAAGTCCTTTTGTAAACTATCAAGTGTTGCTACTAAGCCTTCCTTATTGGTGCCTTTCACAACATTCGGGGTTTTGGACATATCTTTTGAAAGTATCTGCCCATAAATGAATATTTCATTAGTATTATTACGCTATAAATAAAATTAAAGGGATCAGCGTACTACTTACTTTAAACTCCGCATCTATTCTGTCAAACCTGGTTGAATCCTCCGGAAGTTGTTTGCGTATATCTTCTGAACTCATGAATATGCTTTCTAAATGAGTCCAAGTTCTTTGAACTTCAAACCACACTGTTATGACTTGATCCGCTATTGATAGTTTTTGCTGCCAGCTTGAAACTTCTTCTAAGAAATGAGCAATAAACTTTGAAGTAATAAGATTTTGAAGTTGCACCTGAAATAATAAGATTTTGATATTAATTAAGTAGTAGTAGTCATGTATTAGATTTTAAAACAATTTGCATAATTTTACTTACCTGATTTTCTTCCAAAGTTTCGATAAGTTCCTCGCTTGCCCTTAATAGAACACATCCAGTTCTTGTATGCATTTCTTGTTCGAATTCCATACCACTCCAGGTTGTATTAAGGTCCTTTAGAATTTTTTCCATGGACATTTCTTTTACAGCTTTATCTACTATATTTTTTACTTCGTCTTCACATTCATGCAGATTTAGAGCTAATAAATCTGCTAGAGTGGTGTTTTTATCCATAACGATTCTCACCTAAGTCGCATAAAGGAAATAGATATAATACATAACGCTTGAGTGCATTAGATCTATTTTAAAAACAAAATTAATAATTTTGAACTTTGTACACGTGCCATGACATTAAAACAAAACATCAAACAGGTAAGCATGTGACACACGTGAGACACGGACTTTGGTTACAGAAAACACTAGGCTTGGTTATACTTACAGTGAGTTCAGGTGGTAATGCAGCTAAGCTCTGTGGATAATAAACATATTTACATTCCCAAAACATCACATTCCACACATTCAAAAACATCTTTGAGATTTATATGTACAATAAAAGTAATGGCATTCCCTTTTATGCAGTCATGACATTCTGCACGAGCCAAAATAAATTTAAAAATAAAAGGAATATTCGCATGCCATTGTTTAAATAAATCATGATGCACACAAACATGCAAATTGCATAACAGTCAAATTAAAAATCATTAACCATCCAATAGAAAGAACACGAGGCACACTTAATGGAAATATTTACACTGGATATAATTTACAATCTTTCGGAATCTTCCCTTTTCTAAGCAAGGAGTTACCTTTGTAGTTCGCATTAATTGATCCCAATGTCTTTCTCTTATAGCCGGGTTTTGAAGTTCGCCAACGGCTCTCAAAGATGTTAGCATATTTTTTACAGTAGCTTCTAAATTAATATACGTGTCCCAACTGAAATAATACCATAAAGATTATTATAATATTAGATTATAATATTTCAAAGATCGCTTTTATTTTAAAATGTTGTCCTACCTCCTCATTTCTTTGTCTAACAAACGTATTTCCTTAGCAAATTTCTTACATTCAATATCCATGTTTTCAACGTCTATCTTTCGCCAAGGAGTTGTTTTCCAATCTTCTATACTTGTTCTTACTATATAAACATAGTCCCAAAGTTGCTAAAATTCAAGTTAAATGAATTTGATGTATTTGATATATTTTAATTAATTTATTAAAACATATCAAACTTATTCATTTCATTGTTTGATATATTTTAATTTATTTTTTATTTTAATTTTCCTACTTATCTTATTTTGAGTAAAAATAAAATTTACCTTCAACATCCGCAATTCTTTCCGACATTGTTTTAATAATTTAAATTCTGGTACGTTCACCTCAAATAACGAACCTGACTCTTGTATATTCTTCATTTCGTCTTCCAAATGCAACATTTCGTTATCAACCCTCGACATTACTGCGTATGGATCTTCGCATTCGTATTTAAAGAACTGTCAAACATCATTTTAGTCACAAAAAGAAGATAATAATTAAAACTAGGCACATACCATTACTCTAACGACTTTCATCTGAGTTCCACTGTACGCATCGGAATGAAAAGTACATTCGACAAATTTGCTATCATCGCGATACATGGAGGAAGTAATCTAAATAATGTACGTACGTACACGCTGACCCACTGTTTATTAATATATAGATAATATAAAGGCAAAATGTATTAATACATACATCATATCTTTTGAAAACTTCTCTATAATATGTAACGTGTAAGTCAAAAGTAGTAATTTTCTTTCGAATGCAAGACACTTCGGCTGCTTGCAGCGGAGCAACTTGTTGTTTTACTGTCAAAGCGAGTTTTTTTGTTGATTGCCATTGCTCTGGTAGTTCCTTAAAATAAAATAAAATGTTATTAAAACATGTATGTATGATTTTAAACCTTCTCGATATGTTGTAATAAAAATACTAACTTGCAAAAGAACATTGACTTCTTCAGGAATGTCCATATCGTAAAATTTAAGTAACTCTATAGTTTCTGTCAAGGGTTGGAACATATCATCTGTTGTAGCAGTTCTGTCTTTAACATGCATTAAATAACCCATTACAGTAACAAGAGCCTCATAATTGCCTTCTGGAACTGGCTGCAGTAAACCTGCAACATTTGATGTAAAATAAAATTATAAATAAAAGCATACAATATATTTAAATTCAGCTCCATAATATTACCTTCATCGGCCGCATGGATAAAATTGCCTAGATCAGTAAGACTAGATGTTACATTATTGACCAAATGTTCCTTATACATATTTCCCCATTTTCGAACAGTATTCAAAAGTGCTTGCCGAAATGGTCTGATATCCACCTAAGGATAAGATGAACTATTGTCAATATTATTTACGAAAATTAAATGAATTTAAGAAAACATATTTAATTTATAACTTAATTACGATTAATATAATTATGTCGAATGGTTACCTGAAACCAGGAGTTAAATACTTTATACGATTCCATGTCCTCTATATCCAAGAAAAGATTTTCATAATGATCAATTTGTTCCCTGAAAGCTTCCATCTTTGGAGGACATGGTACTGGAACTTGGACGTCTTTATCTTCCGATCCAATTCTATCGATTTCTTCAGCAGTCAAAATCCTGCCATACGTTAGAAAAACTTCCATGATAGCGTCCCTCTCTTCTAACCAAAGGTATGAATAATTCTCAAATGTTTTGCAAAAATCACTTGCTTCTTCAATAACTCTATCTATTCCGTTTAAAACATCGTCTTTCATTTCCACTATGTCATCATTAGTTATAATTTGATCTTCATATGATTCTTCTTTCGTGGAGTCTATTCTTTCTATCAATGACGACATTTTTAAAATATCGTTTATTAGATTGTCAATCATTGCAGTGAATCCTTTCTCATCGTTCGGATCTAAGCTTGGTACAAAAACCATATCTGGTTCCCATAGTTCTAGTTGAGCTTCGAATAATGGAGCGAGTTTATTTTTAGGATTCATGTGTTCGGATATGTAACCCAAACTGAAATTCGAAAACTGAATTATTTATTTATTTCAATTAAGACTTTAAATGAGACAGAATCGATCATCATATTTTATTCATTTACCTGCAGGCAATGCACTTAAAAAGTGCTTCTTCGAATAAATTGTCAATAAAAGAAACGTATGACTGCCAAATTTCACATTCTTGATTGTCTTGCATATTAAACATTTCCATATTTTCTTTAAGCAATACTTTAATACGATCGGCCGTTTCTCGAATATCACTGTATCGCTTACTTATTTTGTCTTGGCGATCGTCTAAATTTAGAAGCGTATCCTATAATCAAGTATTCAACAAGCTATTAATAATGTTATATTCATATTATTGCTAATATGGTATAGTATTTTTACCTTACCTTTTTCCCCTCTTTTCTTTCAAATAATGGCTGTGAAGACCAAGTTTTCATTATATCTTTCATTTCCTTTAAATTATCTTGAATTTTTGACATACGCTCGTACAAACTTCCTACTAACTTATGTAGTTCTTGCAAACAATTCCAGAGATCTTTAAATACATAAAATTAAACTTAATTAAACATGTAAAAATAGTATAATTGTTCTCGATAACAAGAATATATTACGTTATACCTTTTGAATTCCAATTCAACTCGTTCTGTGCCATTTCAATCCTTTCATCAATTGCTTTGATTTCATCTTCAACTAGATCGAACTCTACTTTTTGACTATTTTTTCTTATTTGATTATACCAATCAATAGTAATGCCTAGATTAATCCTGTATTGTCTGTAAACTTCCTGTTTTTCAAATAACTCCTTGCTTTCGTTCGGCAATAAATGTTGTACGTCAGGGTTGGTGCGGAGATGGTGAACTTCCTTCATTAGATCTAAAAGCTAAAATACGTCAAGTAGTACTATTATTGTATTGATTTGTCACTATAGTTTATTGCCTATACCGATGTATAAAGTAGATTCAAATTTCTTTGATAAGTTTTAAAAAGCAGCATAAATATGTTAAAATACTTACTGCTGGACTAAAATTTAAAATGAGATCCGATCCTTGTCGAGATAATATAGTATTATTCGTTTTGTCTTCAATTATCTTGGGTATGTTCGCAGCCCAATCGTCAAAGTATTTCTTCTTAAACTCATTGATATCATCAATAAGTTGCTCGTATCGAGCAAAAATTTTTACCGCATCATCCGTTTCCTTTATCCTGTATTGTAAATTTAAATTACTTTATATTTTGTAGATTTTTAAGCTACATAGCTTTTTATACATAAGTAAACTTTGTTAGCATGAAATATATCGGGCCAACAATCTTGGAAAGCTAAACATGCATATCTCAGTAAAAGTGATTAAATAATCCCTCTAATTCCATTTTGTGAAGTTCTATCTACGCCACATCAACAATATATTATCTACTATCTCAGTAAACTATAATGTTAAAGCCATTATTCAAAATAGCCAAAATTATACCCTTATTGGCCCAAACATTTTAGATATTCTAGGAAGAATGCAAGCAAATAATCAGCTTTCGCAATTTGCCCCACCCAGCTGTACTTACGGGTGCGGCAAATTGCGAAAGCTAGCTATAGGCTTAGAGATCCTTGTAGCTAGCGTCGTCATGTAGAGCAGACCGCCGGCGATGGGCGGCAGGAATGCATCCACCTCCATGTGGCCGTATCTCTGGAGGCGGTTGTTTTGTTCCATAAATAAATCCTGTAAGAGAAAAAAATCTGCTGGTGCTTCTTACTAGACTGATTAATCCTATTTTTTATAATATTGAAGTAACGAACGAGGAAGCAATTTGCCAGAAGGTAAGGGGTCACTGCCACTCATGGATATCTGCAAGCAACTTCATACAAAACAGAGTTTCTATTCGTATTCATTCAGATGCATTGCTACTCCCGAGAAATAAAATGGTCGCCTTATATGAAAGTGAGCCTTCAACCTCACCCTTCCACCAAAATATAAGAACTACTTCACGCTAGAAATAGGTGTGGGGGTGGTAGCCTCCTGCTCGAAATACTTGTTCTACCAGCTTACATTTTTTTAGGACATATCAACACCTATAAAGATTTAGCTGTATGTTAAGCTTTATAGCTGACATAATATATTATATGTGTAAATGTAGAAATAAAAGAGTGCAGTGGTTCTAATCTATAATGTATAGCAGCAGAGAAACTTGTTTACGATAACTTACTTCACATATGACGAGTTCTTTACGAAGCATGACGATAATTTCGCAGTATTTAGCTGTAAACTCATTTTTTATGAGGGGTCTGTCCAGAACGGATCCTACAATATCTATCAACTGTAATAAATATAATTTAATATTATTAGGATTCATAAATATCACAGAATATTCTTGTAAGTGATAAATTTTATTCCTGTAATGAAATGAATACCTTAAATATTGCTTCTAAAGTAGAGCAGTTGTCGAACGACTCAGCCAAAACGGTGGACAATTTTAAATCCAAATCAATGATATTCTCCTGAAATTCCTTGAAATCGTCATTAAATGTTTGATCATCGGGATCAAGAACGTCATATGATTTCGAAGCAAATGCATGAAAATAGGAATCGAACTCTGCCGAAATCTCTCTGATCTGTCCTCCTAAAACTCGACCTTTCATACCACCAATTTCAATTTTTTCAAGCTTTTGAAATTCTAAAACAGTTTTGAAAAACCATTGTATCGTATTTAATCTATCTAAAAACTTATTCATCCTTTCAAATACGACATTTGGATGGAACGTCCAGGGGATAACAACTCTATCGACAAAATATTTCGGCAAATTCTCCTTGAAGTAGTCGAATGTCTGGCGGAATTTCTTCAATATATCTATTGTCAGTTGGATCCGTTGCCTAGCTTCATCAATATCGCTATGGAATAATGTACTTGGATCCAAACATTTTTTTGCCTGAAAGATTCATTTATATCATCATTGTTGAACACAATAATATTTAAGTAAATTTTTAAGTTCCTCTTTTACCTGATATATGAGCAAGTTACAAATCTGTTTTATCAGAACCATGAGTTTAGATGAACTGCAATAATACTTAGAATCTCTCCAGACCATACAAATGACGTGAAATAAAGGACGGAACAACGGCTGACATTCGGTAAAGTCAGTGTCTTCTAAAACTTGGAAATGTTTTTCCAATGTCCTCAAATATAAATCAATTTCTCGTGCTTCTGCCAATGCTACAAATTTAAAAACAACAAAAAATCAGTGACAAGTAAAAATGAAAAATGGATATTAAAATCTTTAGAACTTCCTGAATTTTTAGACAATTAGATTATATGAAAATTACCTGAAACAATATTTTTGAAGAGGCGACTGAAGCATGGGTAATAAGCAGAAGTGGTTTTCTCTAAAATAACTGCCATGCAACGTACTCTTTCTGTTCGTAATTGATCGTAAATGTAATTCAAATTACTTAATCTAGATTTCCAAAATGCCAGTTCTGTAAGTAATAAAATATGAATAATTTAATACTCATATTCTAAAATAGTTTTTGATGCCGTATGTCTAGATTTGTCAGTTCGAACCCATACATACTTAACACCATAGTAATTACGGAATTTCGTATTTTTTATGAAATTTTCCATGTTCTATATAAAGGAACGCATATTTTCGAGATAACTTTAATATTTTCATTGCATTTTATGAATAAAAGACAAAGAAATCCAATCTCTCCGGAATAAAATATAAACACGATTTCTCTTTTGCATTCCGTAAATTAAGGAATGTGACTGATTAGGAGTAAAATGTTCTGATTAAAATTAATGGCTGCGGCACCTTAAGAACTCGAAACGTGAATATTTTTTGCTATTAGATACGAGTATGGAAGAAAGTTGACGCTTAAAACTTCGTCTAGGCAATATCATGATTTTCCTCGACGGGCTATTAAGAGTATTTCTACGGTATCATTACGGATAAATTTACCATTTAATGAAAATAGCTGGTTACTTTAATAACGCGTAAACATCGCTTTAAGTTTCTCGATGCACTTTCCGATATATATTTATAGATTTCACCCATTACATGAATTAGTCAGTCAAACATTTATTGCTAAATCATAATTCTAGTATCAAGCACTACTAACAACTGCAATACTATTATTTATTAATTTAATCACTAAAAGTTAAGTATCTATCCATCCAACAAGCTTTAGAGCTTTCTGTTGGGAAAAGCCTTTTTTTACTTATTTGCTTTCTAATTTGTAAAACTTTCTAACCAACACTCGGCAATGGTTTTTGTCCGTTATCGAAAGCCTGCGAAGAATCCTCCATCATGACATCATTGATTTGCTGTGCCCACTTGATGACCACACCCTCAATAGCGCTTTTCAGGTACAGATCTACCTCCACACCCTTAAGGACTTCTTTTTCTGCCTCGTGAACTAGCTCCACTCCCACTGGCATCGGGAGAACTGTTTGCCCGTTCACCTTCCCTTTCACCTATTTTTAAAGTTTCAAATGATTTAAAATTCGACTTATTTGATGTGGAAATAAATTAATGGAGTATTACGAAGATTGTATATTTTTTGTGTTATCTATACTAAATAAATGTCTAAATTTGTAAATATTATTACTTTATCCAAATCATTCATTTTGATCACCATGAAGACAATTAATAAGAAACGCTTGAAAATGTTTTGATATCACAATATGTAACAGAACTTCTCATAATACTGTGGTGTTTTCACACACTCACCTCGTAAACAGTACTTTTGAGATTGTGAATTTGTTTCAGAATATCCTGTGAGACAACGAGCGGCCATCCTTCATGATTCAAAGGATTGGACAGCAAAGGTACGAACACTTCGTCCACTAGAGACGCCAATTCATCAATAAGTCTTGGTGCGAGGTCACCTACATAAAAAGTTTTGGGTCAAATACTATATATTATATTAAAAAAAAACATAATTAATAACTCATAACAATTCAAAATTATTATTTCATTACTTAACTAATAATAATTCAGGTGTAGCTACAGTATTATATATAAATAGAAAAAGTTCTAAAAACGAAAAATTCTATACAAAACTGTAGGTAACGTTTTATCAACCATAGTGGTTATCTGTCCTCTTAAAATAAATATCTATCGAAAAGGCAAATGTAAGTATAAACGTGAATTAAAAATATATCGGAAGATATAACTCACCAAATATAACCATGTCAGCGCAATTTTCTTTCGGGACGACATCGGGTTTCTTTTTAACGAAATATACTGCTTTATTCTTCAAGTAACAAGGGAAAGATATAACAGGAACTAGCTGAGCGGCGTGAGTCAAAACTATTACTAGAAGAAGAGGTAATGGCTTATCTACAAAGTCCTTTAGCGTTGACCTATGTTCCTCTATGCTAAGTACCCTCATCCATTTTTCTGGCTTTAATTTTAAGGATTTAACGACGTAAGAACCGATAAAATCAAAGCGAGGGTCTTGATTGCTTGTGGATGGGCCTGGCTGATCCATTTTTAATATTTATGTTAAGTAAATCATATTAACTACAGGAACTGACATTGTAAGGAATTGAATTCGTAAAACTTGTAAGCGAGTTATCAGTAGAAGGTTTCTTCAAGAAGTGCGGAAAGAAAGGCTGAGCCTGGCAAATGGCAAGTCACGCGAGTCCCATAGCGGGCCATTATGGAACGATGTCTCCTTTGTAACGAGCTATCAACTTTGCTTACAAAAATAGATTATGAAGTACAGTCAGCAAAATCGATGCAGGAATATTGCATGTATATCCTTTTTTGAATAAGTTTACTTAATACTAAGTTAGTGTAACATTTGCCTACCCAGAAAAAACTTGATAAGTGGTATCTAAAGATAAAACTTACCTTAAGACAATTGCATATCTATATAAGTACTAACACCTTTATGGTGCTTATAACTGGTGCAATAAAATTATTATCCACTATAAAACTATGTCAATATAAGTGTTTACATAGTTACTATTTGTAAGAATTATTTATAGTCTGACAACATCTGGATACTATGGGTTTGCACCTTATGCGACAAAGACAGGAGCAACGCCTAGTGCAAAACAAACCACGCATGTTGACGGTACGCACAAGAGGTCCGCGTGCCAGGCGCGCGGCGCGCCGCCCCGTGCGCACCGAGATGACACTCGCGACGTCGCGAATAAGGTCAACTGTCGCTACTTTCCACCGCGGCCGTAAGTTATACACAGTTAGCCATTTTTTAAGTCTTACGGGAAAAATATCGCTCATTCTATATAACTTCCACGTAAATGCACACATTGTTGTACCAAATGAGTAATGTATATTTATCCTTTATCGCCTTTTATCGTATTTCTTTATTCAGACATGTTGTTTATTTGTATTGTTTGGTGTGTCCAGGTTAACTAAAATTAATTAAAAATTGCTAAAACTACTGCTGTAATCAAATTACATTTCACTTCTAAAATTGTATATTCTTTATATTTCGTTTCGCTTTAAAATATATTAGAACACTCTTACTCAAACTTTTGTAGAATATTTCTTTCATACAATTAAGACGAATGAATACAATCCTAACTTACTAGTTACTACTTAATCATAACCACAATTGGTAAGAACTAGATCTTTACGGATCAAAAATTTAACTTCAAATCGCAACTGCCTTACACTTGGACTAAAACATAAAATTATGATTCAGTTTAACCTGGTACCGTGGTAGTTTATGTAACTTACCATTTTACTGAATATCGATATTTATTCAAATGCCTGAGACCTTATCTTTTATGACGATAGGTCTTTTACGGCAATATTTAAACATAAACAGAATTTAATAGAAAGTACACTTACAGGTATCTACCTACTTTTATGTCCCGATTAAGATTCGATGACTTCAAAATATTATCGTAATTAGTAATATTTAAAATATAACCATTACAATTCGTAAAACAAGAAAGATATTACATCCGATTATAAAATAATAATATAAGTACGTACATAAGTAGACTATTTCGACATTTAATTTCCCGCCAAAATTATGGCACAATATATATTTTTTAATTATGGCAGATCAGATATATTATGTTAATTGCTTTTTACGGCCTTAGGTGCCTGTTTTTTAGCCTAATATTAAATAATTACTAAATTGATCACTTTTCGTATAACGTTTTTTGTTTCTTATATCTTTAATCAGGATCATTTTCTTCGTTTTTTTTTTCATCAAATTTATATTATTTTCATTACATTTTTAACGTTTTAATAAATATATTCATAATGATTCTTTATTATTCACAATGATTATTTATAAGGATTCATGGTAAAGGCGGGTTATGTCTTCAGTTTTATATAACAGAAATAATAAAAATAATAGGTTAAGTATTTTGCATATACAGGCAATAGAATTTTCGTACTCATAAATGTGTGCAGTAAAAAATCTGCAAAAATGTCACATACATAAATTATTTTAACATTATTATGAGTGTGGATGCTTTTTTACCCGACTGCGTCAGAAGATGGGTGATATGAAAAGATTTATAACAAAATTATTATTTTCAATGTTATATTATAAATTGTAGCACCCACAAAATTAATTATTTATGTATGTATGCCCTTTTGTAACGTAAATTACAAAATTCGCGCGGATTAGACATTATAAATATCAATATTTTATTTTCCTTACTAGCCTTACTGGCATTGGGATCCAAGGGCTAAGGGGATCAAGGTCTTTAAACCTAAAATCATGTACTAAATCTATCCGTGCCCTTTAAGTACGTGGTAAAATTACTTATTTCTATGACAGGCAACTATATTTTTGATAAAAATAGGTATTTTACATATTCTACACGTTGTCCCTGTAGTACCGGGACCAGAATAGGGCTACGGTATCACCTGCCTGTCGGGGCTTCCGGGATTGCGGGCGATAAGGGTAGGAGCTCAAACCGTCCAGCCAAGTAACCCCGTAAAGGACGGTGGCATGTGTGGTCACATGCCATCGTAAAAGCCAGAAGATTCGGTGAGCGCTAATGCTCACCAGGAAAGAGCCAGTTAGTGGCATTGCGCTTGGAGAACTCCGGTTGCGTTCCGTTGGAGATCCCGGAGTCCTCTACACAGCGCTGAGAGCGGCCACCGGGGGAGGGTTTTAATACGGTAAAATCCGACATAACCCGGCGCCGCTCCCACGGCGTCGAGTACCTTTGGAAGGTTTCTCGAAAACAAAAAAAAGGTATTTATAGGTATAAATCCTTTCAAGACCAAAATCTTGAAACCGCCACTAGTAGTCTACTTTAACAATTGTCTGTAAATACTATGCCGCATCTAACTCTACCTATACTTCTATACTAATATAGCAGCAGTAGAGATTGTAGAGTAAGCAGTAGTTTGTTGGGTTGAACAGGCTAATCTCAGGAAATACTGATTTGAATTGAAAATATATTTTTGTGTTGAATAGTAAATTCATCGAGGAAGGCTATAGGTTATATAACATTTCGCTATGTTTTTTGTTTTTTTTTTACGTAGTAGCAGGTGATACCGCGAGGCACAGCTAGTAGGATATAAATAGGTGTAACAGTAATTTCACACAAGTTAAATATAATGTGTTTGACATATAAAATTGGCGCAGGTATTAAATCATCTATGACAATTTTACCTATTAGTATTGACTGCGTAAGAATAATTGCATTATTTCTAATATACGACCCTATTTTATTAAAAGCTACTATGTTTAAAATAAGTTCTTTAGTGTAGATAACTGGGGTGACTCTCAAATATATGTCATAAAGACAAAAATATATTTCATTAAAAAGAAATATTTTACTATATATAGTTATTTAGTATCAGTTATTATAAAAAAACCATGCATTCCGATCCTCAATTATTACTATGTATTTTTTGCCTTGCCGTTGGTGGTATGTTTTAGTTATCTGTTTAGTATAAAGTCATGCTGTTGGGTATAATGAAAAAAAAAACAATTATTCAAAGGAATGTCTTTCTAATATTTTGTTTCTATTACAATTAATGTACTAGTCTAAAATACTTTACTCTATTTTTCTATAACATGCACGACACTCTAAACGGGAATAATATGAAAGAAAACAAAATAATATTTTATAATACATTTATTGATAATGACAGCGATGGTTGACTCAAATTTGCTACTTGGCAAAAATATTTCCACTAGAAGTGAACTATTCTTGTATTTAAATATTAAAATCTCTTTATTTATTTAATGTTTACAATAATGAAGATGCAACCATCTATGCTACCAAGTAGCCGTCTATGCTACGACCGCTTATCACATTAAAAGAAATAGAATTACACTTCATTTGTGATCTATAGTTATATTACACAATTCTTACAACTGGCAACACAATCTATGCAACCTTGTCTATGCTAAAATTAATCATGCGTCACAATTACTCGAAATAAAAAAAAATGTAACAGTTTAAAAGCTCTTATTTTCATTGATTGACTGCAATAAATACAAAGTACGCTACAAGATTACAATAAAATTAATAAAATAGTATAAAACAAATAATTTCATTTACCTATAAACTATCGTTTAAAACAAAAGCACAGCACATGGTCAGCTTAATTTCTAAAAATTAAATTACGACCTAGAGACGCTGCTTTTAAGGTCACTATAGCCTAACCCTAGGAGCCCTAGTGCTCGGCTCGCCAGCTCCTTCCGATAGTTCTTTGCCCGGCTTCTACCAACAACTACTGGACAAAAGCACATCGAGAGTTTCAAAGACACATCCTACTATATTTGAAAACACTTTTAATTCAATTATCCATTTATATTTCGTTTACGTCGACTACACATTGAGCTGTCCTAGTCGAGGCCCGATTCTTACGCACTGTTCTACACAATAATTAAGTCACAAATGCAAAATCATCAAGTCGCATCCGTCTATAAAAATCTAACTTATGATATTAAAATACTACTACTGAAAATCTGAACGATAAACATATGGAAAAATGGAATGTATTAAGTACGACAGTCTAATAAGCATTCGATACTCGTGAACCGTGAGTTACTTACGTGTGACATGACGTCAGTCGAGCCTTACAAATTATCAGCTACGAATTGGCATTAAATTCTCGAGTGCATACTTTGAAACGATTGTTGAATATTTTTCGTTATTTTTTTGTAATTATCATATAAATGGCTTACATATAAATGCAAATATACATCATCGTGTTAAGGAATGAAGGCAAGTGGCGGGCTATGATGAACGCTGAAAGTGAAATCCTTACAAACACTAGTAATAAGGAGGCGATTTACTTCTATTTGTGTACTCATTTAAGTGTACTTATCGATATAACTTGACTAAGAGGATGGAATATACATTAGGTGAGTTATAGACTAGGCCGCTGCCGGCAGCCGAACGTGGACATCTCCTAATACAATAATGGTTACACGCGCACTACACTGCTATAATATATTATAATAATCTGATATTATTAATTTTACCCAATCCAGGCGATACTCGAAGTAGCTACCGTACGTTTCTCACACTAACATGAAGAGGACTTGTCACTAATAAATTTACAGATTCACAGATTTATTGTTCGAAAGTGGATGGAGATAATAATTTGAGGACAATTTGCTTTATAAATGACGTTTTAATGTAATATACAGCGCGTCGAAACACGTCTACAAACATTTATAATTATTTTACATTACTTTTCGAAATTTACCTACACAACCTAACAGATATATAAGTCTGAGGCACAAGTGACGGGCAAGCTCTAAAAAAGATAGCAGCATGACGCACGGTCACGTAGAAGTGCAACAAGCTGGATACTAACGCCCGGATGTTACTGGCCGTGACCGCACGTGACACTGTCGAATGAAGCAGAAATAACTAGTAGGAATATATGAGTACATGATTCTCAAATGTGATACATTCATATATTATAATCTTAATTTACCGACAAAAACGCTTGTAAAACGCCGCGTCGCCCGTCGCTTGCGCCGTACAACAAAACGACAGTGTTGTTGGGTATTCATTCTGTCCGTCGCGAGTGGTTGGTGTACTAAGTACAAGTCTTTTACAAGGACGAAGATGTGATATTGGACGATTTCGTACTAATTTGAGTACTACATTTCAATTCGAAGGGCGAAAGGACAAAAAGGGACGCAATAAAAATATACTTTTAAATTCAAAGTAAACAACGCTCCTTCGTCACATGGCAAGACACTATCACAATATAATCTGGCAACCATGTCCTTGGACACAATGGTACTGAGCAATTGAAGGCAAAATGTAAATGCAAATTTGAGAGATTAGAGCCGTAACCGCTCCATCCATCGACACTACGAAAGACGAAAGAGTAAAACTCGGAATACTTTTAGAAACTCGAAATGCTCATAGGAACTTTTTCTTTTAAAAAAATGTGTGAATGTTAACAGGAATAAGTTAGAAATAGAAGTGTTTTATTAAAGTATAGGTCAATACGTCAAAAGGTTTGAAAAATTGGTCATAAAGAAGCCCGATCCGAGGAGTCCAAAATATTCAATGAGTGGAGAGCTGCCATTGCACAATAGAACATCACATTCCACATGACAAACACAGTTATTTAATTATTAAGGTGTAGCAAGCATAGTCAATGAAATGAGTCAATACATAAATAATTTATCATAACATCTACACCACAAACTATACAGTAAAAAATTCTATACAAATAATCCACAGATACTTATCACCGATCACAAACAATTCATTGGTTACTAAAAGATTAAATTATTATCAATAATAATACACACGCAAAGATTCACATATTTACATCGGAACTGATAAAAACAATAAAATCATTATATTAATAATAATAATAAATCACATAATACGTAATCGAAAATTCGAAATCTATTTACAAATTCAAATTAATGAAATATAATAAAAATTTGCAAACGCAAAAGGGACCGATGGGGAAGGCGGCAGTTAATTTCTGCCAGTAGGAGCGCTAAAATTACTGTTTTTGTCACGCTAATCAAACTTTAACATGTAAAATTAATGTGCCAAATAGTAACATCAGAGACCCGAAACAAAATTGAATGCCGCCCTCCCCATTCGTGCACTCATGCCTTAAGACGACATGCTCGATATTAGAAGCTGGCGAGATTCCTCTGCGACGGTTTATTGAACGAATCAACAACCGCGAGACGATCCCGGCTTCCGGACATAAGTCGTTCGCCGACAGATACCTCGAAACGACTAAAACAAGGCAAATAACATCGATACAACACCGAGTGGGCAAACTTAAGAACGTCTAGAGGTTAAAAGCACCAAACGCGTTACAGGACTGCAACATAATGGGGTCGGACTGGAGATATGGGGTTGTGGACGTTAGTATATAAATTCGGTCCGAAGTAGTCCGCGGAGGGAACGTAGCGGATAAGGCCGCGCGCGCACGCGGCGATTTATTTGCTCCTAGTTTTGGTGCCGACGGCGTTTATGCTGTCGCCGCGACTCCTTGATCTGTGTAAATTGTGTAGGCCTTCTCCTGTTAGGAAAACATTAAATTATTTAAAATTAAATTATATTATATACCATTACCAACTTTTACTACAAATAATATTAATATTCCATACTTTGGTCATTCCTACTAGACAAATATTGTATTTTATGTTATGCGTAATTTGATGAGATATGAAAGATTAGAATAAAACTGAATTTATAAACAATGGAATTCAAACCTATTTGTTATACTTTTCTGTTATTTCGATGGCAGTAAAATGCGAGTAATAAATTTTTTTAAATCCCTTTGAATAGAAGGCAAAATCTATTTTTTTAAATAATAGTGCTTTGTTTCGCTCTTCTATTTCACGTTAATTACTTACATACAGTTTATTTCATTTTGCATAGAAATTACATTGAAAAACTACGTTTAATTTTTTTAAGTGAAAATAAACTATGTTACATTAGTTTGCAACAATTACACTCAATTCTGAAAGAGCGTCCCCAAAAACCCTGGACAAGGTATTTTAAGAAAAAATTTTTTTTTGTTCAACTGTGCAGCCCCTGAATGTGCTTGTAAAAAATGGCCTTTTGCATATTATTGGGTTAACATGAAAACAGCTTGGCAATGGCAATGTATATTGAAAATCAAAATGAATAAAATCGATATTCAATTAAATAATCTTGCACTGTATGTTTTTGAAATAAAAACAAAATAGTAAATTAAGTAGTGTTACAAGTGGCAGTGTAGAGCTGCGTACCCTTGCTGTGCGCCCGCTTGAGGTCGGCCTCGCGGAAGGCGCGCGCGCTGCGGCCGCGGCGGTCGTGCGCCAGCTTGTCGGGCCGCACGAAGATGCCGTGCCGCGCGCGGCACGAGAAGTACCGCGTGCCGCCCACCGAACCGTCGTTCTTGCCTGGGGACACGCAGAACACGTTATCAGCTTCATTTTAACTTTACTAATATATAAAGATGGTTGTATCTGTTAATCGATTTAAATGTTTGCCTCGATAAAGTTTATTTATCTGGTTAACTAAAAGACACATTTGATTTCGATATTTTACACAATTTTAAGATGGGGACTATTTTTATGTCTCGAGTCTTACATTTAATCTCTTAAATAACACGATATTTCTTTGTTGGGGTTTTGACGAAATAACGTGATTTTTTCAGGATAAAATTAAATAT
>DWLI01000112.1:0-29611 GCA_018249915.1 Cecropterus dorantes dorantes
TAAAGCAATAAACTATGCAGAAAAAAGGTTGCTACATCAGTATATGTATAACTAGCTGTGCTACGCGGTTTCACCTGGTTTCTAAATCTCCTACGAAAATAAACAATTTTTATATTACTTAAAAACATTAAAAAATATTATTACTTAACTAAAGGTAAAACTTGAACGTTGCTGGCTTTTTTCTGGATTGTTTCAAAAGCTTTCTTATTAAAACATACTCCGAATTTAAAAAGCTATGGTTTATTTTTTCACACGTATAATAAATATCTAGTGGTCCCTCCAAAATATATGCAACTGGGATATGGCTACCGAGCTGATGACATTCATGTATAATATTGTAGAACCTGTTTTAAATAGACATAAGAGTGGAATTGCTTATTACTTGAATTATTTAATCAGCATAAATTTTCTTCGCTCTTTTTCGTATTGCCGTTTGTGTAGCAATGAAAATTAATGTCTACCAATTCTCATTCTGCGGTCGTGATGGGAGGAGCCTAGCAGTAGCCTAGCAGTACGACAGTAATAGGTTGATGTGGACCATTGACAAATTCTAAATACCATCAAATCTGCAGAAACTACTAAAATAACAAGGAAATTATTATTTAACTAGTATGTATTTTTCTTATTGAAGTTCTTGCTTGAGAAAAATTATCTGTAAGAAATTTATATAATATTGCAGTATCTTTTTTGTTATTAATTACCAAAGTTATTGGTGTACCATGAATTTTATTTTGAGTCTAAATTTTTAGGTAATATTACAATCTAACGAAATTTTGCTCAATTGTTTCAGTCCAGTATTTCGATGAAGTAGATTCGTAAAATTGTGGCTCACCCGATTATTCATTACCTAATTATCTTATAAGATAATTATAATCCACGGGTCGACTGTTGCAAAATTAAAATTTAGGCCGTGACATTCGCACCATAACTGGGAACATCTTCACTCTGGGAATCGTTAAACATATAATTAGCTAGAAGATAAATGTATACTTCTATATTAATTTTATAGATTGTTTGGTTGAACGGGCTAATGTCAGGAACTACTGGTTCGAATTTAAAAAATATTTTTGTAATAATTTAATAATGTCCATTTATTGAGGACGGCTATAGTCTATACAATATCACACTATATTTGTTTGTATTTTTTTCTTATTTAGAAGCGGGTAAAACCGCGTAGCACACCTAGTCAATTATATCGATTGAACAATATTGTAGAATTATCTGAAGTGGAAGAGGAAGGTTCTTTTCGTCGTTCTTTAATTTTTCAAATATTACTCAAAGAGTGAACCTTTCACAAAGATTATTTGTAGCATCATACCTTGCACATGCATAAGGTTTTCCATAAGAAACACGATAAACTTGACGAGAAAATAGGTTAGCCGCTAACATCTTATCAAATAATACAAAATCGGTCCTTTTCCTTTGTTTTCTTCTCGTGCAAATAAGGTGATGCATGGTTATTTTTTTTCATTATGGTAATAAATTTTGCATTTTATCATTATCGTTACCTTGTTACTTGAAAAAGACGATAAAGTTGTTTCGGATGTGGGATAATGATTTACAAAATTTCTGCTAATCATAAAATTTACTTCATATTGATTGATAAATGCCAGCTATTTACTATGTGTTGGATAACTAATCGGATGACGGCAATGACCATAATTTCTGCACGATGTGTTAGGCTTAATTTATATCTACAGACATGACAGACAAAGTAATATTTTAAAACACAATATTTTCGCTTGCACTGTCCGGCGCGCCTCGTGTCTGCGCGTGCGTACGATAAATAAAAATACGTTAACACATAGCATAGCTACGTATTTTTCTTATTTTTTGTCTGATACGCTGAATGTCCGTAATATAAACGAATCATTAAAGATCATGAGCGAGGCTTGGTATAAATTTCGATGGAAAAAATATTTATATTCAAAATTTGTTTGAAATCTTGAAGAAGCCGACGAAGGATTTCAGTAGTGTTATATTATATACTATGGGGACACCATGGTACTTGACATCAGATGTCTCGACGATGAATATTAACTACATGAACTTACCTGATGTCTTGCACACGTGTTTTTGTGGTTGATTCTCATATGTGAATTGGGACATCAAGTCCTATCTGAAATATACTTTCATTTATAATGTATACCTTATAAGGTTTGACCGTTGCTGTTACCAGTGATTACGAACAATGTTAAGATTTTACTCCATCCTAAACCGCTGCAGTCTGGGCCTCTGCCGCTGGGGTCTCACTGTCTTGCACAATTTCCTCCGCTTAGCAGGAGTTTTGGCCGTAAAAATTATACAACATACTTCTATGAGACTCTGTTTTGCTATTTCATTCAAGCTTATAGATAACCTCTATATTACAATTTAAAATTGAAATAAACTGAAAGAGATTATTCTGCATATTTTTAAGCGAGTTTCATTTACAATAAAAGTGAGAGCAGGCGTTACTATTGTCACCGTTGAATAAGTTTACAATAGAAAACCTAGAACTAGTCAACCAAAACTAATAACGTTGACTTAATCGAGACATTTGTTTCGCAATTTATGCGGAAATATCGAAGTAGAGATACACTTTTGTATATATATTTAATTACATGAAATAGCTTCATATCTTATTAATAAAGTCATTTAAATGCAAGCGTCACATCATGTTTGGACTATAAATGAATAAATAAAATAATGTCACCTTTTCTTTTGTAAATAGCTACGTTTTAAAGATTGTGACATGACAAGGCAGGACAAGTTTAATACAATTAACTCCGTTATAAAACGCGCAATAATAAAATCCGTTGCAATTTTCCCAAGGATTACTGATTGGTTAAAAATGGTTGATGCGATCTGTGTTTTCTCCCGGCGTAACAATGGCGAGAGCTCTGAGGAACTATTTTACTTCGTCGATACGACTTCACTCTTCCTTAATCGTGCCAATCACTGATGAATACATACTTGATTTATTATTAGAATTCATTCCCTGTGATGGCTTCGTTTTTACCACTGACGCTAATAAGATATGAACATGCGATTAGTTTCTTCCTGGGTCATTACCACTATGATGCTCGAATCGTGAAAAAGTCTCAAGATACCGGCGATTCATTGACGACTTCCGTAGTTTCGTAGACTTACTGTGAAACAATAATCAATGCAAAGCTATGCAATATGAAATTCTGTGTCAATTACGAAACGATATGACTAAGAATTGTCTATGAATATAGATGGTAATGATTATTTTGTATGTACTATAGAAAACATGTAAAAATGTTCATTAAATGTTTGTTTTAACTTTTTGTGTAATTGTTCGTGACAATATTATCATTTGTCCTATGTCGCAGTTGTTGAGATATTATTTGTTCAAATGTTTTTTACCGTTTCTGTCTATTATCACTCGAAGCCTATAAATGTAAACCACAACAATGGTAATGCTTGGTAAATTACAACATGAATAGAACACGCATGATTAGGAAAGGATAAAAAGTTGTTTTTACAAATACTTGTTTTTTTATCTCTCTAGCTTTTCATGAAGTAAGGTCAGTCTTTTTGTTTAAATAGTTTTAAATAACCTGTTTGAATTTTTAAAATAACTTCTACGCTGCAATTACAATCACTTGCTGTGGCAAATACTGAGTTGATATTTATTCGTTTGTTAATCAATAAAAAAAGTTTTAAATGTGAACTGTTTTGTGCATGGTGGATTTTTTGCATTTATTTTTTATAATTCTTGCATACTCGAGCTTCATATTTAATCATAATGTAGTTTGGCGTTTTGTAATTATGAGTGTAACTATGTCACTTCCGCAATTAAATCTTAGTTTTACGAGTATATACCATGTCCGGTGAGTAAAAGTTTGCATTGCATTGCATGATGAAGAAATCTCAATTCTCTCAATTCGCAGAATCCGTTCCTCTGGAATAATTTGGATTCGAAGCCATGCATGTGTTTTTGATTTCAAGAAGATGTATTCGGCATTGGAATGAGACATAAAGATTGCATAGTTAAATGTGTAAATCTTTGGGGTTTGATAAGAAGCCTATAGAAAACTTTGACAGTGTAACAGGTGACAATGAAATGGCTTTAACGGCCATGTAGGTTTTGTTGAAGAGAAAACGCTGAGAACTATGCTAGAGTGTGTCATGTGAAAGCTTTGTTGCAATAAGACAAACAATTCGTATAGCAAATTTTAATAAATTGCTTTAGCATTTTAAGATTGTACAGTAAAGCGTTTGTGGTTTTATCATTCGTGTCATATCATACAATTAATTTTTTAAGCTTGTGTTGGTGCGTTAGATCTTCATGAATTGTTTATCAAAATTAATTATTCAAACACGATTTTAAAGTTTACAATTTCTACTTTTGACGAAAAAAGTTAAAAAAAAAAATGATTTGGCTACAAAGATGTTACATAGTTTAGTTACTTTTCAAAAAATATATATCATATATATTTTTTGAAATATATATCATATACATTTTCGATATTATTTCTGCTATTACGAAAACGTGCCACTTTGTTAATTCCCTTTTCTATAAAACTTGAGTCATAGACAACGAAAGTTTTATTTTAATATTACTTTAAAAGATTAATCTATCGAAATCCAGTCTTACAACACGTCCTTTTACGCCCGTCGTTAGAGTGGGTGCTAATGAACTGCACGCAGTTCACGAATATTCATGTGCGTCGACGTCACGCGTCACGACGTTAACTGCGGTTCTTCGGAGGGGTTCTAACTTCAGAAATTATTTCTTTATAACTAGTGTGTACCGCGACATCATGCTTAAACTTAGAATTATGCCCAGAAAGAAATTACTTAAAAATAAAGAATTAACTATGGTACGACTAAATTTCATACAAATTCGTACTGCTGGTTTTGTGTGGTCGAATACATTTCTATTCACTCATACGATATTTTGCATTTATAATATTAATGGGAAGGTATATGTCATCTGATCCTAACTTGACAGCTATTGTATTATAAATTGTAGTTTTTTAAACAAAAAGGCAAAATCCTATAATAAACACGTCCAATTACACGTAGTTCAGCGATATTAAAACATATATTACGTTTGGATTTAAATTATATATTATAAAAAATCTATTATAATTATACTGCAACTACAAATACTGATTTCTGAGATTTTTTGTACAATAAAACAGGTTGGAAATTATCATAATGATTCTGTTTTATTACGATTTTTTGCAAAAGCTAGCTAGCTTTAACGCAAATTTCTTAATACGTTTTTAAGTTTCCTATTTTATACTAAAAACTAACAAACAACTATAACAGATGGAAGTTTCGGAGCGTGATTATCCGGATAAGAAATAAAATCTTTTTAGTAACGCAGAAATGATTGTAATCAACTGAGATCGTTAACATACCGTGGGCATTGTTGTGATGTTCAGATAGGTGGCGTTACCGTTAGTGTTATGTAGGAACTCGACGCGTGCCTCGCAAACGAGTGACTATCTCCGGCCGTATTCTCACAGCGCACAGCGACTAGGAAGCAATAAAGCTACACCCTAACTGCACACACCATTACCGATTGTAACGGCATACATATTGTGATAGAATCGACGCGGATCGCGCGATGTCATCCGCCGGCACAGCGGCGTGTCAATATCGTCTTATCGAATTGGCGTCGGTTCGTCGTCAACGCGCCGCAGGGGGAGGTTTTCTAAATGCCATCCTTGTCCATTGTTTGCTTCGTGCACCTATATTTTTTCACGGCTCACGCCTGACATTAAACTTCAACGAAATGTCAAACCCAAGGGAACCTTTGACATTTGCGTTATTTGTTGACGTAAACATAAACTTTGTTCATATAATAGCAATCTTTGGTAGGATGATTTGTGTGATACTAAAGTTCACGCAGTTTGATAAATAACTTTAAGTAAAAGAGTAATCGGTTAAAGTTAATCAAATACGCTATAACACTGGGAATAGACATTGCCTCATTTTGTATTTACACTGGCTATTACAACTTTGTCCAACCGGACTACAGCAACGCTACGTAACTAGTGTTTCGGCACAAATATGTCTTAATGTAGGTCTCCCCACAAGAGGGTTATACTAAACCAAACTGACCATGTCGTGGCTGAAAAAAATGTATATTTTGTTAGTCTCTATTTAATTTACACCTCACTGTTGAATTAATACAGAAAAAAAATACTGGAAAAACTGAAAGGAAAACAGTTTCCATAATATATTAACAATAAATAATATATTAATATATGCAATTTATGTTAATATCAGTACCAGTTTCATAACAAATTTGAAAGGTCATAATTATAGAACTTATTGTAGTCTTCATAATTTATGTAAACTGGGTTTAAAGGCTGCTTTTATACCCAATAAGATTTTTTTAGTTAGCGTCTTACGCTTATCATTTCTAAAAATATTCTTTGTTTGGATACTTGGAGGACTTGATTACTTTTACAGGAGCACGTACTCGTATTTATGCATACTGCATTTTTATTTTTAACCTTGAGGTGGTTTGTTTATCTCGTTGGGTGATCTTTGTTGTTGAGGTTGTCTTGAATTTACCATTCTAAATTGGCCTCTCTTGACATAGTCCAAAAAAAAAACAATTTGTAGTGAGGTGAATACAAAGCATTTTTAAAAGATCTTTACAAGGGTCGAGGTTTTATGTGTGTAAAATTATATTATCATGTTGTTATATTAATCACCCGAAAAATTGAACAACAACATAATAAACACTTCAGAAATTACAGGTTTGGTTTATGTTAGATATTTACTTTGTTTAGGATATTCCCCTTTCTTTGTAGTTGGCCGAATCTTACAATCTTTTAACGGCCAACACGTACTGTTCTATCGGAAAGCAGTTACCACTCATATAACTAAATTAATCAATGGTCAATGAAAACGTGTCACGTTGAATTTAGCCATTATCTGTACTTGTAATATTATAAAGGAGTAGAGTTTGTTTATTTGGTTGAACGCTCTAATCTCATGAATTACTGGTTCGATTTAAATAATATGTGTATAATCTTTCATTTATTGAGGAAGGCTATGGGTATATAACATTACGCTATGTTTGTTTGGTTTCTTCTTATGTAGTAGCGGGTGAAACCGCGGAGCTCAGCTAGTTGTTGCTATATGCTCTTATTCTTTTCGTATCCAAGTTGCTACACAGTGTACAAATGAAATACTGTTGCATGGGGTCAATGTACTACATTGTCGCTACCTGCAACCTATTGTAATCCGCAATCCGTGTGAAAACTGCAGCCTGACACGGTGACAGCGTGTTTATTATAATCACTATAACTTTAACCTAAGAATTTATTCATGGGAACTTCTCGTTTTGTGTTTAGATGTCTGCAGATCTACGTATATGTTACCGTAAAAGACCGAATTACCATAAAAGATTTACCGGTAAAATCAAAGATTTACCAACTTTTAATTGGTAAATGTATGAATTTATGAAAAACAGACGATTTTTCGGGATTTTACCGATAGCGTAATGGTACGTTAGGTATTAACAATGACGGTCGGTTAATGTTGGATTTGAGAACAATGCGTATGTTTAAAATTTTTTTGATTAATATTTCCTTCAAAAGTATACCAATACTTGATGTATTATTGACGAGACTGATAAAACATCGTTTTACGAATCAGTTTGTAACTTAAACCCGTTTTGCTTATGGACAAGGTTCATAGTTCAAGTTCAATCCATCTTATTTATGATGAGTGCAGGTAGGTATACGAGTACAACATTCCATTTTATTGATGACGAGCATTCAATGTAAAACCTGTAGGACATAAGCCATTCGTAGTTGCGAGTGGAAGCTGAAACGAAATATAAGGAACATACGAGTACATGTATCATGAATCTCAACCGACTCTACCTGTAAATGGTACATCTTTAACCTCGATGTACGAGACTTCCAATGCCAACTTTACCCACATAATCCATATACGCTCTGATTTGTTCGCCAGATTCAGTCTCATAGGAAGCATACATTATTTTATAGTTTTTAGCATTCGAACGTTTGCTGGATGTTTTTCCAAATAGGTATCAATTCGTGTCTGGACTATGATGTCATCTAATATTAGCAGACCTTAAAAGCATCGTATACTGCTATGTGGAAGAAATTGATGGTTGTACTTCTGTCAGTCTTTGAGGCTTGCATAGTGTTTTCTTAACTAAAAGCGTTGTGGTTAATAGATTTCAGGAAAAATACCTATTGTTTTACCTGTTATCTGACGGTTTATAATTTTGCAGTTTTAAATCCATATGAATGAACTTGTTTAAATAAAATCGTTGTTATATCAAGTTTTGGTATTTATTGAGTGTACCTAGTCGTTACCTCACTCTAATTTCTTAATTCAGTGTACCTATATATAATTAACGGACGTTCACTTGACTATTCATTACTGGCAATTAATTCCCGCGGGTGGCGCTCCGCGGCGCTGAGATCGACCTCGTGGGAAATTAAACTGTGCGCGGCCGTCTTCTGCCGCCGCCGCCTCGCCGCTGCGCGCCTACCTCCGCCTCTGGCTCACATATGAGCACTTTCTCTCGAGGATTTCCCTACATTTTCGCCGTACATGCTGCAACAAGAAGTTGCAATTTGTAAACAATGCCTACTGCACTGTTTATAACTTCTTCCTTCCTGTAATCAAAGCGATTTTCCTAAAATAAATACTGGCTACAGTTTCCCTATTGTTTTTCGCAGTGCGTAACACGTGGCACGGCTTATTTAATAATCAAGAGGGTATTGAAATTAGTCTGCGGCTTGGCGAGCCCACGTGAGTGGCTCATCAAATATGAAACCGTAATCAGTATGGTGCTCGCAAAGTTCTCTCACTGTTGCGGTATCAAACAGGAAGGACACTTTATTCTGTTACTGCGAGCGCTCGACTAAAACACGCCATAGCCAGTAAGTACCGACATTGCCCTAGTGTAATTAAACAAAGTAGCATTTTAAAAGTACCTGGAAAGCAATTTCGTAATTCGTGCTAGATTAATGAAATTTGTTAATAGCGTTCAAAGCGTGATTACTTATTTAACCGTTAAATCCGTATTGCGTTTTATCGTGACGACGCTTTCTTTCGCCTTGGCGGAAGGAGCACGTAGACTAATGTTGCAATGAACCGAACGGCAGCCGTGAATCGGATCGGAATCGCTCGGCCGCACCCGATTGCACCGCCACGCATCAGCGACTGCGGAGAAATTGAAGTGTACGAACCGTTAGGAGCCCCCGCTACTATTCGTTCGTAACCACTTGCAAAACTTCTCGGCGCTTAATTGTTCCGCGACTGCCGAAATCGGCGGAATTCTTCATTACGTTTATTTCGATCCGCTCGAACTGCTACGATTCGCCTACGCTTGGGATTTTAATTTTTATATTACAAAATTTACGAACAATTGCTCTTTTGTGGTAATGGAGCACCCGCGACACGAGCTTCGTAGCGGTGTTTGCTCAAAGAACAATCTCGCTACGCCCGAGGGCGCTTGGCTAAGTAGCGCGTCGTCCGAGCCGCGGTTATGAGATTATTCTCGCTTTGACGACCCGCCACGTCCGTATGCATCGTGGTGCGCTTTTAGTTTCGCTCGGCTTAAATTTAAAATCCTAATTGGCTTCTTTACAACTTGACTCGGATTTCTCTAGTAACCAGACAAAATTTCCTCTTTGTTTATGTTCATTGAAAATACATTAAAGCGTTGAGGTCCCATCTTATAAACAAATCATTTTTATGCCAATTAGGCATTATATATTAATAATTATTGTATGGTGTACTGCGGAGTATGGTGCTCTCCGCGGTCTCAACTGGTTAAAAAATATAACATAACTTTCAATAATAATAAAATTATAGAGTAGGCGAATTTGGATAAAATCCCGTTCAAGTGTTATCATCTCAAGATACGGGTTTAAATTCCGTAATTTTGATTTGAAGCTATAATAAACATACATACAAATAATATGAATATTCCTATTATTGCAAATTTTTGTGTCCTAAACTATTTTTGCATCTTATACGATGAATGCGATTTAATATTTGCGATGAACAGGCTGAACAGATGGTTAAATTTAAAAAAAGGCTTTCAAATCAGGTTTAATAAAAGTATGTGTAATGATTACGGCTTACCGTGTTTAGCTAAGTGTGTTAACTTACTTTTGCTTTTGATTATGAAACAATATCGACAGCGGCGGCGGATTCGATCGATCGTTCACGGCCTAATTGATGCAATGCTATGATCGCGTTAGCGAATGCGTCGCATGAGTTATAACGTGTCGGGAGATTCGAGATGGGCGAGAGACGAGCGCAGTAATTTGTTGAGCGCCGCGGCCGCACCGGAGATAACGCCCGCCTTATTGCCTGCGCCGCGCCTCCGCTCGCTAACTAACGCTTATTAAACTTCAACAACGCTCCCGCTGATCACTTCACCTTCTTGTTAACTCTCTAAACTTAGATTAATCGTTCTCTCGGCCTTGTTACTGTAGCTTATTTTTATCGGGTAAAACGCCAGCCATATTGCGGCTTTCACCACCTTTTAGCAATTATCTGGAAAATGGCCACTATACATTTGCGTGTTCGAACGGTTAATAGAGTTTATAAAAATTTCTATCCATTCAATATGAGCACTTGTATCGTGTAAATAAACAGTTGTCGAATGCGCGTCGGAATTTCGTGTTAAAGGTTTTACAAAAATGTTTCTCGCCATTGAACAACAGCCGTGTATTATATCCAGTTACACAACATTATCATATAAACGACCGGCCACGGTAACGGCAGTGATCAAAATAATATGATCTTATTTACTTTGGCGGCTACTATTTTAGGAAATTTACGCACTTTTATTTTTATGTTCTATATAACTATGTAAACATAAGGAATATAACTTCATCAATAGATATCTCAAACTACTTTGTGAGTACCACGTCGAAACCACGACGGACACGTCACGGTGGAAAGTAAAAAAAAATAATATCTTATTTAAATCTGTTTTTGACTAAGAGAAAGTAGTAGTTCTTTGTGTAAAAAGACAACGAAACTAGCGAATAAGAAAAAGCAGCCGCAGTATAAATATTCGGTTTAGTAGGTTACAGCGCTTAGAAAACGTAAAGTACAACAAATAAGGCTGGAGTTCTCTACTATAGATAGCGAGCCGCGAGGTGGGGTGTGATACAACACCACGCTGTACAAACTATGTGAAGAAACAAAGGAAGTCATCCAAACCTTTCCGCACGACAGTCACGCGAGCCGCTTGTTTCATAGGCGATCTGCGTCAATTAATATCTGTTGTTGTTCGGAATAAATTAATGAATGAATATTTTTAGATAACAATAACAATCTATTTAAATTATACATCTATTTTATGACTTGTTTCAAGGCGCTATTCTGTCCGGGTCGAGTTTAGTTGCCATATTTATACTTATAATATTATAAAGTAGAAGAGTTTGTTTGGTTACGCGCTAATCTCAGGAACTACGAATTCGTTTATTAGTCCATTTATTGAGGAAGGCTATATAATATCACGATATGTTTGTTATTTTTTTTCTTATTTAGTAGCTGGTGAAACTGCGGAGCACATCTAATTTATTATAATTTAGGAATGGCTCCTACAACCCAGGTGTGTAATTATTTAGTTTAGCTAAATAACTTTAACAGTGGCAAGGGCCAGCGAAAGCTTTGTTGTACGTAGTTGTTGGTACATCGTGTGTTATAAACAATACGGTACCGTATCGAGGATGTTGACTCTGGGGTGACTCGCAAACTCCCGTGAAACATCGACTTCGCCGCGAAGGCTCCGACACGCACAATAGCGGCAATGTTTGTTTCCCTCGTATGTGCTGAGGTGGCATTTTGCTACAGTCCCATATGGGAACTTAGTATTCTTGCACTCCAGTCTAGCCACATACATCTTGCCCGGTCCGTCTACTATATTTAATATTAGACCAATGTTTGTTTATTACAGTTTTTTTAAATACCATTGTTCTAATGCTAGTAAATAAAAAGTATTTAGAGGGTAGTATAAGGAATAAATATTTTTTTATCACTCATTATCAATTGATAATTAGTCTCTTTAACGAGTTTTAATAGATTATTATTATAATTTTGTATAGCCTATAAAACTCAAGTAGGACTTGAACTGGTGTGAAAAGTATTTTTTTAATGTTTATGGTATTATAGCTTTAATAAATATCCACCAAATAATGTCGGTCTCGATAATAACAAATTTCGCGTAAGGATTTGCGTTCCACAGCCCTCTGAGGTCGGAAGGATTCCCAGTGTCACCATTGGCACATTCGGGCTTAGCGTTGATACCCAGATTAATGTGATGAGCCTTTTGGAAGTGAGGTCATGACTCTGATACCCTTTTTTAAAATCTTGGATTCGGGACGTTTATAAATCAAATGGCTATTTTTTTTTCCACCTTCACTTCTATTTGTTATACGTCGCATTCACCATAAACGTTGTTGTCCTACTGTTGATATGGGACTAGTTTCAGATTAAATATCACTAGGCTTTTAACCAAGTATCTACTATTCTGTATACTTCGCTTGTAGAACATACCCCCTACAGATTTCCTCACGTTATTTTCTTTTTAAGCAACAGTAACTATTGAAAACTGTCGAGATCGCCGTAAAACTTTGACCTTTCCGTATTTTATTATTTTATTGACTTCCGATTTTCTTACAATATAGGTTTCCTTGTTAACTCTTCTATTGTGAAAAGGTAAACAGTATATAGTTTGGTAATAGAATTAGGGGACGAAACTTTACAAAAGGTCACGTGAAAATGGGACACGTTTCGCTTTTGCTTGACGAATTAACCGTTTTGGCACCGAAACGTTCCTATCGGAAGGAATTTCATGCTGACACAATTTTAAGTGCAGATTGCTATAAATTTTGAATTTGAATACTATTTGATAAGTTTTTATAGGTACTCTTGATGTTCCGATATCATAAATTGTTAGTAGATTGTGACATTTAAAGTTCAAGCCGCTATTTGCAAGGCTTTCATAATTTCCCCATGAATATAACGTTATTAATTATTACGATCAACTAGGTTACGTTTAACGATAGGGAATGCGCAACATATTAGTGCAGGGGTTTTAAATAAATTATTTTTCACTAACGATCTCTTGAAATATTTAATAGAGTCACTGACACGAACGTACTAATTCTGTTGTGGCTTCAGATCAGCTCCGCCTAATTAGCTCCCCGTTTACGTCGGCCGGGTGCAGCCGGTCAAAGGATTCGCCGCTCATTACGCGCAACGCCAGCCTACCGCGGCGTAGACTCGCGGTATTGTCGCTGAACGTTTTGAATAAATTTTGCAATGTTGAGAGTTGGCAAGCGGATTATGGTATTGTGCGTCCAAATTAAAATATATGTCTGAAGGAGCAGTAATGTCGGGGCATCGCTCGGTAGTCTAGGAACAGACACGGGCGGGCAGTGCGATGCGATGTTCGCGGAAAGCACGATAAGATCGCGTGAGAGGCGGGCACGCGGACGCAGGCACGCTCCGCCGCACCGCCCCATATCGATGAACTCCAGCGGATGATTCGTAACGCTGCGTTAATGGTCGCGCAACACGCCACACTTGACTATTCGCACCGCTATCTGTGCTTCAGCGTTATCGATGTAATCCAGTTACACAATCCTTCACGCCATTAACTTTACAATATCACTTCAATATAAATACAAGCATAAAGCTCCGAATGAGATTCCTCCTTTTAAATGCCTTAAATCGCTAATAAATTGTCGACAGGTCCCACAATTGTAGGACACGTAGATATATATTAGAAATTTTAAGTTATCTAAAATACCGAAGTAAACTGCATAATGAGTGCTTTTACCTTCCTTTATTAGTAGACTAGCCATCGAAGTTAATACAGTCTAGTCAGGAAAGGTGCATGTTGCATCACATACACAACAAACTTAGTGTGCTTTGTTAGCTATACATGTGGTTTTGTTTATCGATGCCGGTGTAAGGTTTCTTCGATAAAACGGGGCCACATGGCAATGTAACAGAATACTAAGTGGGCGTGAATCGGGAGGCAGATGGTCGTCGACGCCGGTCGCAGTTCAGGACGCCGCGGCTCTGATTAAACTTAATTAACTGAAGCCATTTACACGCTGCGGGGACAGCGCGACCGCTCGTGCCGTGCGTGTCGTGTTCTCGCTCCGTCGCCGCCGCACCCCTACTTAACTCATAAGTACATGGTGTCACTCATCCCTGCGCTGTCTGCAATCTAATATACAACGTAATTTATTTTGTTGTGGGCTTTAATTACTTGTGTAAACCTACATTGTTGGTTGAACAATGTAGGTTTACACTAAAATGAACTATTAAGTAATTTATTGAGGTCTGTCCATGTTTACAGCTTATGTATACATCGTAATCGATTTATAAATTTGGTATAGTTAGCAGCGGTCAGTGAAATGGTTGTCTGCTAGTGGTTAATATTTGTTTTGAGATTAGATTCGTTTATAATGCATAATGAGCTGATTTCTCCTCTGAAGTAAGAATTGCGGTCACATGAACGCCAGGAAACCATACCGGTGGCGAGCGTCGCGCGGCGCGGGCCAGCGCAGCCCTATCGACGCCGTCCGCGAGATTTATCGCGCGCTCGCACGCATCTGGCGCACTGCCCATCGCCCTCGCGCCCTTTTATCACCGAGTAAAACACGCCCGTCGTGTTAATTTGTTTGTTCTGACGCGACCCACCTAATGAATCGCCCCGGGTCAGACCCGTGTTCGCGACCGGTACCGAATTAAACGTTAGGCCCTTAAACTGTTACGGGCCCCGCAAATAAATCGTAAATCACGACGTTCGAACATGATTGTTTCGGCACCGAGACAATTTATTGTATATGATATCGGTCGGGCCCGTTTTTAATGAGAAACGCGTAGCTTACATAAGAAACGTCCATCTTTATTAACGTTGTATTTAAATGTAGACGATTCGATGTCTAATAAATATGTAGAGCGTACTGATTTAGCGCGAGTGAATCAGCCTGGCTCAGGTGAGGTCGAATTCCTACAGTCGCCGCCCTACCTGCGCGCCCAAAATACCCACCTCAAGCACACGGCCCGCCCGCACTCACGCGTACGTGCTGATTTATTTATTTTTGAAATACGTATACTTTTCTTAAACTTTGCGTATTTTCTTTTATTAGCTCATGTAATTGATCATATGACCTATTTATTATTCTGTATCTTGCTTACGAGATGATGTACTTGCTATTATTTTTCGTAAACGGTTTAAAATGTCAGAAATATACTACGGATATTCGCTCTCCACTTACTATGAAATCCATTGAAGGTATGATATCTCGGCAAGTGCAAGTTTGTTAAATAATAATTAGCAACGAAGTATCGTTGTACAACGTTAACAACGCAGGTGTGTGTCTTAGTAACATCATTGCCGTTAAGGAGCTCTCATATCACCGCCCTAGGTTGCTTCCACTTACTTCTCTATAAACGTTTTCTTCGTTTTGTTTGGTTCACCACTTAATTAGGTGCTGCTCGTAAAACTGTCTTCCTCATCTTATATTTACCGCGTTTGCCCTTTTTATTATCCGATTACATGGGCTGCGCGGTTTGCAAAGCGTTCTGTAGCGCGAGGGGAGCAGTTTCATTTGTTTCTCCAGAAATTACTTCAGACGATCTCGGAGCGCCCTGAAACTCTCCTGTACACAGAGTGTAACAACTTAATACTAAAGAACACAATAACGTATAATTAGTTGAGGCGGTCGAGATGCTCATTTGAGCTGTCAGCCGGCGTAATTAATGTTTTCACCGATATGATTACGTTTGGTAAGAGCTTATCGGAATCAAGTCCTTTGGGTAAAATTGGTGGCGCGGTACACCGATAATGACACTTCATGATGTTTTATTGCGTAGTGTGATCGCTATATAATACAAATGAATTATGTTTATTTGGCCGAGTGTGTAAATATGATTGTATATATTTGATGATCAGTTGAAAGCCGCGGTTGGCGTTAGTGGAGGATAGCGTTGCGTTGCAATTAGCAGGGCACTCGACTCGTCGCTGCCAGCAAACCATAGCTCGAAGTCCACTCGTGTGTCGCCGCGCAAATTAAAACGCGACACTCAACACCATCGCACCCTCAAAAAGCAATTCGCTCATCGAATAGATCGTTTTTGAAACGATAAATGTTAACATCAAACATATGATCATACTTATGAATGCACTTCATCTAAAAAATATTTTATCAATCTGTGAAATGTAACGTTACAGTGTGTTTATTTGTATCGGAAGTATAGATGTGTTTATAATTATTTCTAAAAATTTACTAACAGTCTTAGTTCATGACTATGTGGATGTTGTGGTTATCACGATTTTTAAACTAGTCCGTATATCTAATGAGAAGGTATAAAATGACAATGCCCTTGGAGTAAACTGTGTAATTTAGGTAAAGAACCTAAAATAGGACCGAACCTAACCCTCATTTTGCTCTTACCTTAATAAATATTTAAGAAATTGCGTGTGTGTGAATGTATAATGTGATTTCATTGACAGTTTCACTGTTAAATTGTGAAAGTGGGGTATTTTGACAGGTTATTTATATATTTTAAGAAAGAAAAACGAACACTACAATCATGTTAAGCAAATACTCGTACATAAGAAATGCGAGTTAGCAGCTCGCTCAATTTATAATTTGGTTGGATTCACGAGCTCCCAATAAGTTTGTCGGCTGAAGCCTCCGAGAGTAAAAGATTTGTGGTCGGAGGCGGTCGGTCGGAGGTGCAGTCCCGCGGGCGCGCCTCTTTGTAATTGAGAGCGCCCGCGGGCCGATAATTGTGCCTGCCCGCGGATGCCCGCGCCCGGCCGCCGCGCCGCGTAAATCATGCTCGTTACTCTCCATTACCTCATAATACCAAATTGACTCGCGAGGATTTCCTCACTTGCTTTTCCAGTCTTTCGCTTAGCTCCTGTTTTTCTTTTTATATTCATAGCAGTACTCGCTAAATACTCTGCTACGAAATAAAAGCTTGCATATTAGCTAGTAGTGTGCTTAACTCTTTGTGTCTGGCTTACATTTAAAAGATTTTTAAATTAACATTTTGCGAGAATACAACAAGTATTCGACGTGAACCGCAAAACTAAAGCATGCTTAGAGAGTCTCGGTATTAGGATATCGAGGGTTACGCCACTTGTCACGACAAGGACGTCAATGTAGTAAAGACATGCGAGCTTTTTAAACAAACTTTATCTGCTCTATAAAACAGAAAGAAGGTGTGCGATAAAACGATCGCGTGACTTAGTCTCGCACCATAACGTCGTCGAATGCCTTGATTAGATGGATATTTCAGTGCTGAAAGCTGAAAGAAAATTGAGTATTTTATTCATCAAGTTGAGCGACATTTTTGCATGTCTCGGGAGAAGTGTAAGAAATCTTGACAACTGAAGTAAGTATGAGAAGTGCATACGTTCTGTGAATTGTCTCGTGTGCCGTACCAGAGGTTAGCTGGCACTATGGCTTATCGGCGTGACGTCAGTCCAGGGGCGGTGCCGACGTAGAAGCATGTAGATCGCGAAATTGATTGCATGTTATCTGATGGGGCACGGGTTCTTCGCTAGCGTTTAATACTGGCGTCGGACGCTCGGCACGCGATCCCTTTGACAGGAGATCGCCCGCGCCCCCATCGAGCGTGGTAATTACCACGGGCCGTGAGCCGCGGCGACATCGCCGCCTCTTGCCGAACACGACCCAGTAATTACACCACACACCTAATGCTCGTCTATGTCCCTTGCGTATAAACTTTCCAATTGGCTGAGACATAGAAAATTTTAAAATTATGCAATTTTGAGGATGATAAGTATATTCCTACTCCATGTTTAATCATTTAAATTAAAATGTAAAAAATGTAGAATAATATTCCGAGTGCAGAGGACCATATATGGCTGTCAAGTAGATAAAAATCTTATAAGGAATCGCAATAATTGATGTTTATCATCATGGACCATATATTTTTTAGTAGTTATATTATGAACTGCGGCTCTAGATCTTGTTTACGAATCGTTACAATTTGTTAATTTTATATCTATTTAAATATTGCAATATTAATTAAGGGAGTATATTGAAATAGTGAACGAGCCGTATAAAAATGTTTATTCGATTGATTTATGCGCATAATAATTAAGAACAACCGCAGAATGGAAAATACCAGGCTTCCGATTGGTTTCTTTGATCATTAGTTTGAGTGTTGATGCTGCGACAGGTATTGGTTCGGTTTGTTTTAATGGTTCGGCGGGGGAGAATGGAAGCGTTCCCGTGAAGCCGTAATTTGATTGGGCTCGCGGACGGGCCGAGCGCGGCGAAGAATCGCGCCGCGTCCGAGTTGCGCTAATTGCCTCGCGCAATATAGAAACAATGACAAAACTTCGGACCGCCTCGGCCTCTCTCGGCCCTCGACCCCCGCTTTTTATTTAAAATTCGTTTACCCGACTCGCAGATTGTTATTCAGCCAAGTTTGGTACGTACCTCTGACGTTATGAAAATGAGAATAAACTCAATTAAGTTTCTATTTAAACTGAAGCCTTACGACGATTATTTGATAGCGACAATTTAAAATGTTATTTAAAAATAATTGTCTGTCTCATTCGTTGAGCTTTATGTAAACATTCTCATTGCAGCTATAAAATACTTTGTGTCGTCCAATTTCTTTCTATATAACAGATTGGCTCAGCGATGCTCGAATTGCGACATACAGATTACCTAATCGATTATATCAATACAATTCAGGTGTAATTCTCATTCTGTCGTTCAGTTATATAGAACGAGCACATAAACAACAATTTGTCAACATGTTACTTGAAAAAAGGTATTTGACCACTCCAAATTAACAAGTTTTTGGGGACCCCGTAACCTCTAGTAGTAGGTGCGTAGGTGTTAACCCCGTTAGGGGTTTTACAAAAATGGTCAAATAGTGTCTTATTATTTTTGACCAGATAGGCAAATATATATATACTTATAAATTTATGCTTACAAATTTTCATAGAGCTTCTTTCAAAATTGGCGGATTTACAAATACTGTCAACGCATACATATTTAACCCCTTAAGAGTAGAATGTTGATAATATTTTTATTGAGGTATCCACTATCGTAAAAGGAACCCAATTTCTTAATTTCATGTTTCTTGATTCCGTTGTTTAGATTCTGCGATGATAAATCAGTCAGTCTGGACAAGTCTTTTCACTAGTTAGAAGACAGATAAATGAACTTTTTAAAATTATTTAAGTCTCTCCGCGCATAATTACGCCTTCACCGTGAGATTTCCTCGGTAAAATGAACAACTTTTACAGTTTACATATTGTAATTTAATTTGCACACAGATTAATACCTAAAGAGATATTTTTTATAGGTTTTTTTTTCTGCTAATTAGCTTCGTGTGTTTGAATGAATCTGAGAACGTTATCATTTTCACATTTTGTGTACCCTGTTTCTCTATTGGCAATAAATTGGCGTCCCTTTGCATCATTGTTATCATTTCGTGAATGATACCAAAAGCATGAATTAACAATTTTAAGTTATATAATCCCGCGGACGTCGGCAGAAAAACGTGCAATAAAATAAAACCTTCCAAGTAGATTAATATGGTTGTCGTCTAATGTAATATGGAAAGCTACGAAAATTAATATGATATTAAATACACACATTTATTTTCTATAGTTGAACGGCAAAATTAACATAACTACAACATCAGTTTCATATTATTTAAGTTAAGAAATCTAAACTGTAATTACACTTTTTGTAACGGTTCAGTATTCGTTAAAACGGTAACTAATTATTACAGTTATAACATACGAAGTAGTCGCACGGTAAATATGAGTAGATCGACAGTTTAATCACCTCGTAGGCAAGTTGGCTCGAGTCTGTAGGGTGTGAAGCGGGCCGGGCGGGTAATTGATAGTGACATTTGATGGACGTGCAGCAAGCGTATATTGCACCGCTGGGGACCGCAACACATGCACCTTGCCGCCGCGCCGGTCCCCGCGCGCCCTCATCTCACGAGTCGCGCTCTCGGTCACTTTCCAAACAAACGTTAATCGTATAATCTTATTGGTATCGGCAATAATAATTAATGAGTTAGTTTTAATTATTTTACGGTTGATTGTAATTGCATTAAAGTAGAGACATACTTATTGATACGTCCAACGTATATACGGGCAGAAATGCATCTATAGGTCATTTCAGACTCTGATGAATGGAGAAATGTATTTATCCAAGGCGTTCCAATTTAGTTCTCAGGGGTAGCAACGCATCTGTGGCTATTGGTGGCATCGACATCTATTACAACCCCATATGAGGTAAGACTGATCTCATATGGGGTTGTAATAGATGTCGATGTGTTGCAGTTACCATTTACCATTAAGTGGACTGCATGCTCGTTTGCTACTTCGGTTTTATAATAAAATGCCGTTAAAATTCAAATTGGTTTTAGCAAGACGCCAGATTTTTACTTTTTGGTTGATTATTTATCGTCAAAGTAGTGAACAATGGTAACTATTAATGTAAGTATATGAATGATACGTTACAATGTTTTTGTAATATTTTCTTTTAAGACTCTACGTCGAAATTTATCCGTAAAATAGTTGTGTAGTCGCGGTGTATAGAACGTGTTATTTATAATTTTATTCATCAGCCTAGTCCTTCATTCGAGCATACACTGTTGACATTGTTGCTAAAACAAACTCACCTTCCTAACCTCATGCTTACCTCTGTAAACTAAGTCCGTTATAAACTTTTAAGGCCTGCCTAATAACGCAAGCAATTTGAGGGTCTCTCCCTCTGTTTACTTTCTTGCTTTACTAAGGTGATTTGATGATTTTGACTTATTTAAGTTGTGCGTATTGTTGACCTCCTCTACTGAAACAATTTACTTGGAAGTTGGTACACGGTAAATATTAAAATTTTCATAATTATTAAATATTTGAATATTGTGGTTTCCTGTTATAATAACATTTCGGTGCTTGTAGTTAGATGATGCCTTGATAAGTGTGTTCAAGTTCAGTATGTCAATGCTTCGGATAAGTGTTTTAGAGGATAATACTGTAGTATGTTTGGGGTAAACCAATGTAAATTTAAAATCTTAACTTATTCTTTATAATTAAAAAAATGTCTTATGAAATAGACTGATGATCAAACTTGTCTACTCTCTGTAAACTTATTATTTCGAGTCAGTAAACAGTCGAGTTATCGTACTAATTAATCTATACGAACAAATAAAAGATACACATGATGCTATTTACTTTTTCGTGTTATGTTATAACGTTTAATTAAGATAAAATATAGTATCAGTAATATCTTAACTTCTTAAGTTCATGGGTATTGAGAGCTTAGTTTCACTATCTAGTTGTAGCAAGTGAAACTACACACGTTTCTCTCGTGAAAGCCACGTAACCAGTCTACCTACTCTACTCACTATCGCATTGACGCTTTACCTATATGGATTAGTAGATCGTGAAGTTGTAGTCGCCCTCGGAGTATTTAGCCTATAATTTACATTGCTTCGATTGTAAAAACCTTACTCTTCTTTACAATAGGCGTGATCTCTAAATTATCGAAGCTAAAAAATTGTTTAATATATTGCACCTTAACTTCTTAAACCTTTACTTCTTATCTTCCTTTCTTATTATTGTACCTGTTAAAATGTTTTTTTTTGTTGTGCTAATTATTACGTGTAAGGGACACCTCGTTTATCATATGTGGATGTTTCAAAATGTATTTTTATGTTAAATCCACATTTTTTGCGTCCTATGATCTATATATCGAGCGTCATCTATATATATAATGTAAGTAATCACTTTATTTCGAGGTATAACTGACATACGGTTTTATATTTCATACAATAAAACACTTGGAGATAGGTTCTCTGTCCAAACCGCATTAGACGTGTCGTTACTTTGGAGCGTAATATATAAAGTTGAGGTAACGGTCACATAATATGAGAGGTCGCAGTTATTGCTAAGTAATATTGATTGGTGGAGAATATATACGAGTTCGGGCACGCGAGGTGAAATGTTTTTATTCGCGCAACACGTCCACAGCCACCCGACTGCCGGCGATGTGTCGTTCTCCCGCGGGACACTGCCGTACTTCCGAACGGAGATATTTATAGCCGTCCCAGAAGCCACCGTTACCTAATGTTACATTTTATGGTGGCCCTTATTACGGTTCTCTCACCGACATCTCTATTTCATGTCTATACTATTCTTAAGAAATATTTATTATTCAAACTCTTTATCGACACTAAGTTACATATATGCCTAAAAATACGTATAATAAGTTTCACGCATCGACATGGTAAGTTAAGTTCTACGGGTGGTCACTAGCGGCTCGCAAAAACGCCAGGTTCGAAGATATTCCTTGCGGCAATCGTAAATTGGGCTCGTCCCTCGGGTGCGACTTCCGAGGAGGTAGCGGCCGAGCCGGGTCGCATACGCTAATCGTGTGCCGGCATTGCCGTACGGCAATCACCTTCGGCGGGCGTATGCATTTTCCCATCGTAATGGCCGAGAAAGCTTCTTTTGTTGGTCTAGCGATTTGTTATATCTCGCCGCGCTTTTCTTAGACACCTGCTTTGACTCGCTTAATTGTTCTTTTAAACCCGCTGTTTTGTTGTAAATAAAACGCTTTGTCACTTAAATCTGCTAAGTCGCCCTTCTGTAGAACCGGGTATAGACCGAGGTTCATTGTTAATATAATGAGGATTCATTAGCATGACATTAATACGTATTACATTTAATGTAAGTCATTGTTTACGTCTAACGACAAGTCATTGAATTTAGAAATTGTAATCGGCACGAATATTTCCGTGGTCTACATGATGTTGCTTTGCTTAATTGAGTTGCTATTTGAAACTGCCGTATGACTGAATGTAAGAATCAAGAAGGAGGCACGAAGCCGTACACGCCACGCTCTGATGCTCCCTCGGCCGTTCAACTCGCGCTTCACCTCGCCTTGCTGATTTCTGCTCGACAACCGTCACTTCCTACATTCCATTTTTTTGTTTATGAAACGGACTTTCTGATTTATTGATGAATTATTTGCTACCTAATAGACTGTAATATTTAACATATTGTTTCAACACGAAATAAATTAGCATAAAAAACTCATTATTTCCTTTGTAAATATCACGTACCTCACTATTCATGTACTTGTACATTAGGTACCTCAATGACTTGCTAATTTTATCATGACCTCTGAAATTTGCGACACCAAATAATCAGCTTGGTATTTTTTGTTCGTCTCTCCGAACTTATTTAACGGGACTTTCATGCATACTCGGACATTGGCTATCTAATTACATATGCTGTTTTACTAGATTGTAACCGGTAGATTAATTTTCTGAGACTATTTCTGTCTGATCAGTATCAGACTCACCAACGTCGTTCTCATTTTAGAGGAGATCCCATCTGAAACATCACACGACTACACGGGGGAGATCTCATTTACCAAAAAATAATTATTATTATAACAATATACCAATAACATGTAATACTTGTTGCCCTAAACAAAAATGTCTAGATGTCACGTAGGTCGAAATAATGATACAACCCGTGACATACTTTGCTTTGTGACAATTTTTGTCGCGAAGGGCTACTCTCGTACCCCACGATGACTCTGCGGCCGCTCGTTACTGTCTCCCCGTCTTACCTGACGCAATGGTTCACCCCGTGGTTCCACTAATGACGACACATTTTTACGATGCTCTATAATTTATATAAACACGGGAATTGTTTTTATTTACGAGTGGGCCGTAAAATCATTCCTAATTTCCTGGCCGGTTATTTTCAGCTGTTGCTACGCAAAAAGCCTGTGTATTTGCTGTTTGTATTGTGCTAGGAAATGTGCATATGATGTAAATAGACTTTTTACTTTGCACCACTATTCATCCTAGTTCATTGTTCTTCGAAATTGCTCCGCGCTGAGAGTAGCGCTATGGTTCTGGCCGTTTTGCGGCGTTTGTTGTAACTAACAGTACATGCCTTACCAATCTAAAAGGATTTTCAATATTTTTTCATTTTATAGGAAGCGGACCATTGTTTGCTGAATTCTAAAAGCGTTTTTAATCTCTCACTCGAATGAGGATATTATTGTATATTTTTATTGACATTCCCATATTGCACTTAATGTTATCACTTATCATCGTTTCATTAGAGTCTCGCGAGCCTTTATTGTAGCGCTAACCACGGTTCGATTTTAACGATAATATCTGCGTCGACAAATAGATCGCCGATAAAATGATAAAGTGTGTTTAGCTTGTAGTTGTTTACTCGACAGCGGTAAAAGGTTTGCGAGTCCCTCGCGGCGCGGGCTCGCTTGTTTTCATTTCGTTATTTACTTTTAATTTGGCAGCAAGCGGATGATGCGGCGGGCGGGGTGTGTCGTGTGAATAATTGACCCGATATACTGGCGAGTGGCCGTCTGTGCGTCGTAGACGCGTCCGCGATATTTGCTGGAATGCATCTTGCCACCACGGGATTTTAGGCTACATAATTCATTTTAGATGAGATCGTTATAGATTGTCAAATCGGTTTAAATTTATATTTGTGAGAAATTAAAGTATGCATCTTGTGACCACTGGATTTTAAGACCACATAGACTACTTAATTTATTTTAGATGAGATCGTGTTAAATTATCGTGGTTAATATTTATATTTATGATTAATTAAAAGTTAAAAAAACAGGGTTGTAAAGGTTTTTCTTTAAAAAAAATATTATTATTAATAATTTATTTTCTTTCATGTACATAACACTTATATAAGAAAAGGATTGGTTGTCTGTTTGTTATCGTTATCGTTGTCTTATTCTGTCACTTATTTAATTGATTTAAAGGAACATTACAATCTCCGCATGTAAAAAAAAAAAAAAAAACTAGCACCAGTATTGTGCATTCCAACAATCTGCTTTGGTATTTGATACCGCAAATGAAACCTTGGCAAGATTTCATTCACGGCGACAACGATACTGGTGCGGCTGCTGCATAATTCGACACGATTGCACTCTCGCTGCACAATCTATCTGCATTCGAGGATTTTACACGTTAATGCAACTCGTACCAATCCGTCGATGACAAATCGGTATTGTGCAATTGATTGTTTTGTAATTGCTCTTAAAGAGATTAATGACTCATTTGTTTAATAACTCTTTTAAAACCAATAAGTTTTAAGTACTATGCATTAAATAAACTAAAGACGAGCGTACAGAAGCCAGATGTAGGAATTGTTAAGTCAATCAATTTTAAGAAAAGTTTGCTTTAAACAATTAATGAGGCACTTATCAATTCCAAATTGTATTACATATTTATAAAGGTGAGAAAAAAGAAATAAGTTCATTTATAATGCTTCACTTGACATCACTGTGACGAGAAAGTTAATTATGTTCAGAAGAATGGCAGACAGCCGCGACAGACTTCCCTAAATCCTTTCAGTCCTGTAATAATTGATGAGATGTATCGTTACTTGAATCTCTTCATCTATGGACGGACCTCTTTTAAAACAATATAAAATGAATCAAAGGAAATATTCTAGAAACAATAATATTATCAGTTAGTAGTCTTAACGTATTATAAAGTCATAGGAAATATTTAAAGAAATGAAACACTATGTCAAAAAAATATGTATTTCAATGACGCGGTCAAATAAATCTTATTTTAAAGCTAAGCTTAAACGAGCTTAGTATTTGTCATTAAATTTAGTATTGGCACTGAGCTAACCTACTTAGTGACAAGTGAGATGAAACCGTGTACACATTGGTATTAGCAAAAAGGATTAGTGACACTATATCTGTTTGAAATGTGCTCAAACGCTATACTATTATTATTTTATCAACTATTCTACAAGTTTCTGGTATGCTGCTTGCATATTTGCTTATTTTCGTATACGAACTATTATTCCTACAAATATTTTGTATTTGATTATTTTAAAAACTCCAGCTTTATGTCGCCACATAAAATATTACGACAAATCTAAAATCATTACTGATGTTATACAATTATTCGGTCGTCGTTTTAATTTGTCAATGAATGTTTGTTGTGGTTGTTCTTATGTTCAGCAAGGGGCAAGTGCTCAGTAAATGATGAGAGCGGTCGACTTGTCACTAAGTAAATAGGATCAAATACTGTTCTCTTGCATTAGTTCATTTATTCGTACACTAAAATGCACACTTCAGGATTTTTACACCAAAGACGCTTAAGTAAGCGACAATTGCTAAGCTTGTGTTAACTCTTCATAAATTCTGTAAATAACGTTCTCTACGTAAGGAGTTTTTAAGTGTTATCAGTAGACGTGTGAGCAATAGTTGTAAATTATCACCAAAAATGATTTGACAAGCGACGAAGCGCGTATTTTCTACATCCTAACTATACAAAAATTTAGTTTTCCGATCACTTGACGGTTTGGTTAGTTTTATTTAAATGTGTTGTATTATATGCAAATAGTCGCAGCGATTCGAGGTCGGGGGTGCGACGACGCGGCTCGCGTGCTGCGCAACATTAGGCCGCCGACTAGTTCGCCGGGGGTTGGCTTATTGTCTCGCGTCTATTAATACCAGTGTTTATGGCAAATTAATTTCTGCACTGTGTTGACTACCAATTTTGTTAAAAGCCGCGCACCGTATGCTAGGTGTAATGTGACCCTGAATCCAGTACTTATTATTTATATTACTTATTTTTACTTATAAAATTATAAACCTAAAGAGTTTCTTTCTTTGTTTGAACGCGCTAATGTCAGGAACTACTGGTTAGAATTGATTTTATTTTTGTGTTGAATAGTCAATTTATGGAAGAAGGCTATGTATAGGCTACAACATCACGCTATGTTTTTTTGTTTTCTTATTAGGTAATAGCGGGTAAAACCGCGGGGCACAGATAGTGAATTTATAACATCGTGTTAGATTATATTGAGTAATTGATTAGGGTAATATCATTTAAGGTAACATCGTTTGTAGGTTATTGCAATTATCAAGCGATATTTAATAGCTTTCAAGGGTTAGTACACTTTTCCAGGGAACAGTAGAAAATACGTCGAACAATAACAACTCGTGTGTGTGAAGGTAATGGAACAGGAATTCTTCACAAGTTTTATCATTGTTTCGACATTTCTCTCAAGGGGACATTCTCATAAATTGGATTCAAGTTAGAATCTACACGAAGAAATATGCCGCAACGAAATATCTTTTAGTTTTTATATAGGGATATTGCCATTTAAAAAAGTTTGATGTTATACCGGTCAGACGGTGGCCATGTTTTCGGTATTATAGATTAGATTTCTTATAATGAAATATGAGTTATGCCAAACTCTTGTATATACGTTTAGAGCTTAGATTTATGACTTTAAATGTTAAACTATTGCACAAAAATCATCTATTGACGTAACCTGGTAGCAAGCATTGTGAATTTTAAAATGGATCGTTTTAAATCTTATTATTTAGTTTAATAACTGATGTTAATTTATTGTAATTTGCAAATCTTGCAATGTTACTAATTTATTATTTTTCGTTTTTAAGCCTTAAATATACTTCAGTTATATTATCATCGTAAATTCTATGTCATTACATACATGTTACGAATGCATTCTCTGGCGACCTGACAATAATTTGTAAGTAATAGAGTAACTTCTTAAACGTATTTTTATTTTATTTTTGGTATATGTAATATGAGAAAATTACATGGGAAAAATATAAATTAGCCGTCACGATTTGGTAATGTGTAAAATCTGTACAGCTAACATTTGCCACAAATTATTTTTTGAAAACTGCACTAAGTTTGTGAATGGAACTTTTACCGAAAGTTTTGAAGTTAATAGTAGAAATAATGAAGTGAATAGAAAATATACTTTTACTATAATGATAACCAGTTGTCATTTTTAGACTAAAAATAAATATTGAAATATAAACTGTTATATTATTACTATGATTGCACATTATTTCAAAATTTTAATTGCCTAAAAGTGTTAAACTTTGAATTGTTCAAAAGTTGAAGAGATACATGAAACGTAAATAAAATATATTTACACGCTATTAAAATAAACTCAGGCATGCGGAGTAGATAGTAGATGTAACTGTTTTAAATGACCTTATTTTATAACTAGTTTTACAAGTTTAAGTTTAAAATAAATGCAGGCAGCGTTTATAAACAATTACCCAGTTTCAATATTGTTAGTAATGTCAATGCGAAAGCTACTCTTTGATAGAGAATGTATAGAATGCATTTTATCGCATTTATGTATTGGGTTGTGATAGATTCTAGTCGAGAAAGTGGGACGAAAGTGGAGTCGGCACGGCTATAGTGGATGCAGGGCGACCGCTGCAGCAACGGTGTTTGTTGACGAGACGGTGGGCGGCGCGAGCGGGGCGCGCGGGCCGCGACCATCGCGGCAGGTGTGCGCCGCGGCAGTTCCGCGACTCTCGCCGCACGGGCGCCACGTCCGCGACACAGACATGTAGTTCCAACTCGCGTTCGTCGATTGTGAAGTGACTCAATGTGTTGTTGTTGAAGTACAGTGACGTTTGTTACGATACGATGGTGGTGTTGGAAGGTGGTGGCGCTTTGCTCGAGCCGGCGCTCGCGCTCGACGGCACGACGGCCGCTTGTCTAGAGCGTGCCTATGCACAAGCTGACATTTCGCTAAAACTTTTACCTAAAAGATACATTAACCTGCATCAGTGGCTGTCGCCAGTGACCACTTCGGTTACTGCCGCCGCTGCCGCCGGAAAGGATCTCAAATTGCAAATTGTAAGTTTAATAACGCAATTACACAATACATAATATATTTATTTGTCCTAGTCGTGAAGCTTTCGTCCTAACTTTACCTGCCGTACCTTCTTCATAGCTTATCTTTATTTTTTAATTATAAGGTGAATGTTTGAAGATTTTTGTTTTCTTGCTTTTTTCTTATAAACATGAACATATTATTTTTATATACAAACAACTATTTAATCACTCAAAATACGACAACAAACAAACGTCCTAAATCTGTTTACTACAATTTGATTCATATTTAAATTCCCAATATTTTTTTATCTGCAGTGTGTATATGAATATAAAAACAACGCGTTAAAAATAAAAACACATCAGAAACCAAGAATGGATAAAAAACGTAAAGGTATAAATTGCCGTTCCGGCTATCAACCTAAACGCTATAAAACAACGCTAAAAAACTTATGAGTCTATAACTACTAAGTTAAAAATATCGTCTATCTTATTTTGACCTCATCTTATTCATATACTCGTGCATTAGGATAATTTACCAATAAAATATTCAATGATTTGGCATTCGAATTGTTGAAAGTTACAAACGCCTATCGGCTGTTTAATAAACCTGTTTTGTCATGATGCTAGAATCGGAAGCAAATATCAAGTTGGCTAACAAATTGCTGCACACTTCCTGTAAAATGTTCGCTATCGTGATCAAGTATATAGATCGGCACGGTGCATATATTGTAAGACTGTAAAGCAATTTTGCTTTATTCAGTAGTTTTTCAAAACTTGGTATTATTATAATACCAATGCCTTGCTTCGTTGTCCCACAACACTATGATATCTTTTATATTTAACTAGGTGTGCTACGTGGTTTCACTCGTTACTAAATAAGAAAAAAAAAACA
>DWLI01000113.1:0-29541 GCA_018249915.1 Cecropterus dorantes dorantes
CATAAAAAATATTATTATTAAATAATATTTGTTATGTTTCCACTACAATTTAACATTGAGTCATTAGAAATCTTTATTCAGAAATCAGTCAAAACAATAAAAAGAAAGAATATTTCGCATTAAAATGGCAAACAGAAGCGTCGTTGATTGGAACAAACTTAACCATTAATTGAGTTTCCTTTATTTCAATAAACCCAGACGACTGATTCCTTGTTAATTGCCGGATTGCACAATGAGTGCAGAATCAGGTGCAGTTGAACGACCGACTGCAAATGCAAATTTAAAACTCACGGTAACAACAACGTAAAATGTTTACGGATTGGACGCTTGGCCGCTTTTTACAGTTCTACGAGCATCCGCGCGGCTACGTCCGCGCACATCGCTCATGGGTTTTTTCAGTTTTAATTGACTAAAATATCTTGATGAAAGTACATTATGTCATTCAGCATGAAATTCGCTAGCTGTTACTTTAGTCGCCAACAAATTGCTAAAATGGTTTTCGAGAAAATCCGGTACAAACAAATTTGCAATTTTACGAATGAATGTAAACTTCTAACACGTTATCGTAGAAAATATTTTCTTTCATCTATGTCAAAATTTGTTTGACTGCAATTTTTTTTTTCATATTGACAGATTAAAATATAGATCAAGGCCTTACTTCAGCCTATTTGTACAATAATCATTTAAACAGTCAAATCAATCATTAATGTGCCCTCCAAATAATATTACGTTTACGTTCTCTCTCGGTCGTAGTAATTAAAAACGCATTTACTGAAACCGATTATCGGATGGCACTTGATCTAATATCCCCATCTCGATTACGTCAAATACACCACCGCAATAATATTATTGATTGATTAGTATTACACTTGTGTTCGAACAATTGAATTGTTCATTTGTTTTATCTTAGCTAATATTAATCCTTAAATCCAGGGGTGGAGTAATATCTATTACTCCCGATAAATTTTTACCATTCCAGATCCAGATGATTAGTTTAATCAGAACAAATATACTGGTAAATTGAAAAAACTAGTTTTAGTTACGAAATCATTGAAACATAGAATCTCAATCACCTGTCATTTATAATATGAACTAACTAACGTTTAAATTCTATACCACCTTTTCTACTACTATATAATACTACTTGAAATTTCTGCTCGATATCACCTTTAATGTAACATGTCCGTTAATTGCATCCGGCATTTATCGTAGAACTGAGAGTATTGAAGCAAATCGTATTTCCGTCCTTATTATACAGTTGTTCTCTGAAATAATATTAAAGTTATAACAATAACTTTAATACTATTTCAGAGAACAACTGAATCTATGTTGTTCTCACGCTGTTATCATTATAGTTGAATCCTCGCTTATGTTGTCGGGATAATACTAATTTCAACAAGGAAAACGTAATTCAGTTAATACCACAAAGACTGCTTCACAGAGGAATTTCTTGGGAATCAAATAAGGAGACCTTAAGCGTCAAAAGCCACAAGTTAAATTAACTCCACTGAAATAATTTAATAAGATTTTAAAAGATATTAGAGTAAAAAAGTAAAAGAGTAAAATAATGTAGTCTACATTACTTTTACAATGTCACATAATGTTATTTTATATTTGACTTATAAGAAGATAAGATAATTTTTACATATTAATTGATTAAAAAAATCGGGAACTCAGACGAAGTGCGATGAGCGCGCTGTCGTATTACTTCCAAATTATATTTGGTAGTGATACTATAATGAAGTAGAATCATTAACTATATATAACAATTCATTATACATATATTAATATTTTCCAAACTATTATGGAAATTTTAATCAGCAGCCGGTTAAAATTTTCATCGTTTTCCATAGTATTATAACAGCTTAACTCATATAAATAGGTACTTAGCCCTTTAGAGATTAGACAGATGTGTGGACGGATAGGCTTACTAATAGAGTTCATGCACAAAATCCTCAAATAGATTAGATAACAAATATTCAGTTTCCATTAATCGGTTATTACATAAGCACCTAGGCTTACACCGACCATCGAAGCTGAATTGATTAAGTTTAGCCTGTAATCGGTTTGACCTGCGAATTGAGTTCAGATTCCCCTCCATCCATCATGTTTACGAACTAAATTCGTTTTCGGTTACGCTTAAAATTCGAACACATTCGCCGATTTCCGGAGGTGCTTCGAACATTTCCTGTCGCCTAGTCGCGTTGTTGGTCCTGCGATGTCGTGCGACAAAAATGTTGCGACGATTTTTGCACAGCAATTCAGGTTTCTGTACCTCAAAAGAAAAAATCACTTTATTTACTTAAATCTTTAATACGATCACTTTGTTCTACATTTGTCTGCCTAGACTCTTAATTTAAAAAAAGCGTAAGGGAATCAAGTTAAATTATTATCAAACACTTGACTGACCACCAATGTCGACTTAACAGGGAAATCAAAAGTTAGGTTCAGTTGAAAGTTAAGATTCTGAAAATCTGTAGGTTAATAGCGAAAACAATGACAGGTAAGGATCCCTGTCTTCAAAATCGACTCGCACTTGTCCAATTTTTATTTTATCATAATTCCGTTTTCAATATAGCTAGAACGTCACAACGACGAGATTGGTGCGTAAAAGTCGCGTAAACATTCGGGCGGTTGCGGAGCGGTTACGCCCGACTGTAACCGGTTTATGCCGGTTCAGAGTGTAAAGAGATAACGTTCTTTATGTGTGTAATCATTTTGTGTTACGACGGACTACGTCGTTGGTGAGTGTTATTAAGGTTTCCTGTCCCAACAATTTCCTGCGCTCTGAGATTTTAAACTACGGAAATAACATACGAGATATACAATACAATTATATATTAATTTAATATATAGATTTTCTTAAATTGATTTTAGTTGACTCTTATTTAAAATTATGCGCGTTTCGTTAAAATATATGACCCGTTTAAATCTCCCTTTTGTCATCACATACACCGCGCAACGCCTGTGAATTGACGCTGTATGATTACGAATTTAAGCAGTCACAGCTAATATGAATGACAACGGGCCGACCTACTCGACATTCATTTCCCTTGGCGCACCTCTCTTATAATAACTTACACGGCAACATCGCCTTAAGATACGAATATATGTAGGCAAGGGACGATAGGGAACAACTTAATATGGAACCGAAATGTACGTGTTGGGTAACTAACCACGCTTCCCGAGGCCATATAGTCAGCGTTCGTTAAGGCTTATTTTTTACAATAAACCGGCATCAAACATGCTGGCTCTGAATAGGATTAAATTAGGAGCAAAACAATTTTCGACGTTTGAATTGGCGGACTGCAAACACGTTTATACATATCTGATGAAGGTGCTGGCTTTGGCGCCCTATAATCCAGATACGACCCTTGAATGCGAGCGAACGAGCGGGTGGCCGAGGTTTTAGAGTGGCCCTTCAATCAGCCCTTCCTTGCGGGCATGCGCGGGGAAGGAAGAACGTGACGCGGGGAGGGGCGGATACGAGGACTTTTGAGCTCAGGCTCTTTGACACGAGCTACTGGCGCACTCTTCAAGTAATGATTCATTCTGCTGATGACTGACGCGGCTAATGCGGCAGTTTCCCCCTTCGTCATATTTGGTTAAGGATTAAGAGATACGAATTAAATTTTATTTTCTTCACACCTATACAAACGGCTTTCAACAGTAGCTCGGTTAAGGCGGTTGAATTTTATTTTTGTAGCTACTCTTACCCTTGACAGTGTGAGCTCTCTTTTTATAAGGCAGACATATTTATCCGTAAAAGACAAACATAATAAATAGCTTTACCAATGTTGCCTTACTGGAAAATTAATAGTAGATATATCTATGGGATAGGATACCTACCCATAACAAAAGTAACCGTGTTTTTTGACAATAATCCTTAATTTTTGGTTTACTGAAATTTATCCATTATGAAAGATAATAATTATCCCTGAACGCGTCGTGATGCCCAAGGAACTATTTGATACTTGAAAAAGATTTAATCCACCGCCCAGTTTCTCTTAAATCTAATCTATTGTCACCACCGGACCATATTTGTATCCATATTTTTGTAATATGAAAGTAATTTTACTTTTGGCTGGACTGCAAAACTTAAACTAGTTTCAGACAAATCTATTATGCCTTTGTTTCATAAAATGCATTTCCTTCGAAATCTTCTCTCAGTAAGTATAAATGAAGTCTGAAGAAATAAGAAAATAGTGAGCGTTGAGTGCCTAGCGTTTTAAAGTTATATCCAATTCGAATGATATTTGATCTTGCCTTTTATGAATCGACTTTTGCTTACAAAAATGTACTGAAAGATTCTTTGCTGGATATTTTTCAATATTTCCCGTTTGCTTCCATAGTTGAGAGCGTGCGTCAATAGAATATAATATATTCAGTTGATATGAGCTTGCGAAGGCAGGTCGTTATCATGTCAAAGAAACTATCGCATTACCGGACTCAAAGACTGCGGTTTGTTTGATGTCAGTCATGGCCGATAGATCTTACTCAATAAATTGGATTACAGTCTCCTTTTAAAAATGACAGCGCACTTAATAAAAATTATAGGTATTTTACGGGCTGCAGGCCACCTGATGGTAAGTGGCCAATGCCGCCCATGGACATCTGTAACCGACCCCAGCTAAGATCAGTCTTACTTGAGGTTAACCATAGATGTGTTGTCATCCCAAAGGACTAAGTTAGAGTTAAGTAAGGAGGCCTCGGGTAAGTATATCTCCCCTACACAGTTCAGTACACCAAAACAGTTCAGTACACCAAAACACAGCAATACATAACACTGCTGTTTTTTGACATAAATAATAAAATAAGTGCTTGGTTTCTCTTCACTCTTTCCTTTGCTTTCTTGTCTAGAATTTATTAATGGAATTTGACATTTATCTCGATGTTATTAAAATATGTTTTACTAAATATTGCTCGCAACGCCGTACGAAAAAAGTATAATACCTACACACAAAAAAAACAAACATTTAACCCCTGTTAACGCCAGGAGGTAATACGTTACCCCGTAACGGTGAAATATAAAAATAACCTTTCGTACTAGGTGTTTTCATCATAAAATTAATCTATATCCAAATTTTATGGTTCTAGCATTTGTAATTTCGGCTCATATTTATAGGTTATAGATTGCATATCGTCGCTTATATAACATTCCCGCACAAGTTATGTTTGGTAAATTTTCAAACCTAAAACGGGGAGCCCAAAAACAGTATTTTGTATAAATTTCTTTAGACAAAATATACTGATTTTAGTGTCTCCTAAAAAGTTATTAAACACTTGCGACATATTGTAACTGTATATTTTGTATGAAATTGTTCAGAAAAAAAAATACAGTTTCATATCTCTAATGAAAAGTTACCAAATATTACTTGCGCGGTATTTTTATACTCGTATAAGCGACGATATGCATATTATTACGATAACAAAAATGTTTGTTCCTTTTCACTATTTTTTGGACTCTCAGGGGCCGTGTTAAAAATTATGTAACGTATTTCACTACCAAATCGAATCTAACGACGGCTCACGTACCAAAATTCTTCAAGCTGTTTGGACTGTAGAGCCTGCCAAATAAATATACATACTTTTGATCCAAAAGCATTACCCTCCGTCTGACGTCACGTAAGAACGAACCACAATAGCATTCATATAGTCTTCATATATAGCCTCCATATTTCCATCTATTATTCTTAAGATACATATTATTCGCATGTTTGACATGATTAATGCAACGAACGAGCTAAGAGTACTTGCGTCACTCCTAACATTTTCAGAAGTTCACAATTTTCCTCATGCATACAAGCAATGCGCGTTATAATGCATGCAGAGCATAACAGACACCATATAATTCATTCACCGAAGCTTCGCTAAAGTTGAAACACGGCTTTTTATTCCGCACACAGAACAGACTGCATTCTTGCTGCATATCAAAGTGTAAAATAGCATTTCCTTAATACATCTCGAATGACGTCGGAGTTTATGTAAATTATAATACACGCTCGGAATATTTCGGTTCGTGTGAAATGCTGCTGTTATTCGAAAAGCTACTTTTTAGGGTTAGATACCCAAACCGCTTTTATCCGTCTGTTATCAGAGATATATAGAGATACTATCAATTAAACCGTAAAAACACTTGAAAATTTTACAGTAAAAAAAATGCTAAAAATAAACAAAAATAATAAAGGGCTCCATAAAATAAGCCACTTTTTTATGCGTTTCCTAGATTATCTATTTAGCCGAAGGAAGAGAAAGGAAATGTTTACATCTATGAAACAAATACCAAAGATTAAAAACTTGGTTACACGGAACCCTCCGTGTGCGAGCTCGACTCGCTCTTTACTAATTATTTCGCATTCAAAGCATGTTCGTATTAACGGCCGGTCCCCGTTAAAGATGTTTCCGTAAGGAATAATGCTTTGAAGATTGTTTACCGGACTGACAAAGAAATTCATATACAGCGATACAAGTATACGATGCATATTATTGTACCGGCGACTTCATAGCGTGGTACTTAGTTTGATGGGAATTTTCCGCGAAACTTTATGAAAGCCGAATTATATCCGCTTGCTTACGCAGTCGCTCTTTCGCGTTTATGATGAAGTGCTACAAATATCTATTAACTTTTTACGCCATGTCTATAGTTAAAGAGATATTTACCATTTCTCACCTCCAAACTAGTCTACCGAGTTACTCATTACATACGCATTACTCACCTCACTAAAGGTCTAATTAGTAAGGTAAGAAGTAGTTTCCGTAGTTATACTAATCGTAACTGTACCCGACTACTTGTGTCTTTGTTGACGTGATCAACAAATGGAATTTTAGTGCAACTGTACAAATGTGAATCTCCGCCTGACTAGAGCAATCTACAATCTGGAATTCCTTAAGACAAGAATGTAGAGGTATCTCCCAAGCAAACGTTCTTGAACCTAGAGTGTCACTTACCGCTAAGTAAGCTCACGGTTAAACGCAAGCCTAGTCACGTAATACTTATAAATACGGGCAAAATTCCAAATAGCTTTACTTTTACCCGACTACGTCAGAAGTAGGGTAGTGTTTTTCGAGCGTATGGCTGTATGTTTGTATGTGTGCATATCGTGACAAAATGGGTCTCAAATGAACGCTAGAAAAAGCACCAAATGTATATAGGTATTATAATACTTTTATTTACTTCCGACAAAAAGTCCTAAATCTGGTAAATTAAATATATTATTATAAAATTTAAAGACTGACTGTTTTATTTGTAGTTCATTTTTTAACTGAAACGAAAGACAATCAATCGTTTATAAAAAATAATATCAAATATTTTCACTTATTTTACTTGTTATATACAAGATATAGATTAATTTTAAAAGTCGCCAAATCTTCTTGTTGGAATTCATATAATTCTCATTTAAGGAAAAATAAAACGAAAATTAAGAGAATCAACAAAAGAAGATAAAACCGGCTACAAATGCCGCAACATAAAGTTCTTAATTAACATGAGCGGTCAAAGTATTAATTTCACCATTAATTTTGAGTAATTGCGCGCGGGATCATTTAGGCAGATATTACACTTTAAATTTTATTTATGTTTTGTTTTTCCACACGTTTCCGCATCTACATTTAATTGTTGTAAACTCGGGTATTATGATGTATGAATATTAAAATTAATAGCGATATTAGGCAATTTGCTTGCATTTTTTATGGTCGTGAATTTATGAATTATTTTCCTACTTATTCATAATTATTTATTTCTGTTTCAGGTACGTAATCTACTTATAGATACTTTCCTTTGCTGCTGGGTTCAGGTAAGTTACTTATTAGGTACGCCTCAGGAAATACGAATATCATTTTAAAAAAATCAAGCTTACGTTTCAACTGACACTAAATATATATACATCTTCTCACTCGAGTCATATATACATCTAAACAGCAAAAAATCTTTATTAATATTTTGGAAGCCATGATACCTGTATCCCTTTGTATATCAGAATGGTATTGAGATCACTGTGCCACGCAGGTCGCCAAATCCAGAAAAACGAATATGAAAATCGAAAGAATGAGTATTCGTATACAGAAACGATTAGGTTTTACACGATTCCCTCTCGAAATTCATAAGTTCCAGTACCGATGGAAGGCAGACAAAAATCCGCTCTCCACCTCAGACGAACGCCTCTCGAACTTACGCAGTGGAGCGGTCAAGTGCTTTTGAATACCGATACTTTGAACGACGTCGATCAATGCACAGGGAACGTTGCGTATGAAAAGTTTTATACGATTTTTTTCATATTTTTGATTCGAGAGACTTGGGAGATATCGTTGAAATAATTCAAGACGACTTTATAAATAGGTACAATACAATACAGATGTTCACTAAAATAAAAATAACAAATTATAAAAGTAGAAGACACGGAATGTACTACGGGCGGTCTTATCACTAAAATAGCAATCTCTTCCATACGACCATAGTAAGTACACCCCTCACTAGTGTAACAAAAAAAAGAAAGTTATTAGTCGTATTTATACGAAATCATTTGAAATACATTATAATTATGGTGGTTGAGCTTTTTACCGAGTATTCTGAGAATTAGTCTTTTGTATTTATTATTGTGGTAATTTATATTGTACTACTCTAATGATGAATAATGATACAATCGTCGTCAACTCATTACTATTCCACTGTTGGGTACTGGTCTTCTCACAGTGTAAGAAGATTAGGCCATAGACCACCGCGCTGGCCAAGTGCGAAATAGTAGACTTCAAACGTTCAAAACTATTTTAGGCACTCTTAGCATTGTAGGTTTATTTTAACCACAATACTACTAATATAATGTACAAAAGTGGTAAGCTTAAATAGCGAAATTGACAAAATGCATACAGCAAAAACATATATCGAAATACATTAACGAAACAATGGTGCGAAAACACGAAAAAGATTCACCGTCACATTTATTCAAACCGATAAAAAGACTATCCTAAAACGTTATTGTGTGATTGTAATCCGCTAAAGGCGATAGCAGATATTGGAGCAGTTGTCGTCTCGTCGCCGGAAACCCGTCGTCCGGCGTCCGAACTTTACACGATGCCCGCAGGATACCCCAAATGCGAAGGCGATTCACTTGATAAATGGATTTGGATACATTTGTTCTAATGTTCTTACAATGGATAAATCCGTACGATTTTGTAGATACCGGTTCAAATCCAAGGATATCGCATAGTCTGTTTAATAGTATAAAGTAACAATTTATGCGCTAATCATCATTAATACAACTGATAAATAAATTTGAATATATTTGTTCAAATGTTCTTACAGCAGATACCGAATTTTAGAATTTTAAGATACCGAAACACATCCACGGATATTTAATAGCATGAAGTTACAATTTAGACGCTACTCATGATTTATAAAAGTAATAATAAATTCAGAACCTGTTAAACGTTAATTTACATTAATTTTAATTCGAGTTAAAAAATAAAACTTTTACCACATAAAATATCTTATCGTTTTAAGGAAATAAAATGACCTGCAACAAACAACTTAGCACAAAACCTCATTAGAATTTAATTCAGTTTAAAGTTCACGGATCGTAGTGCCAGCTTTCCACAAGGGAAATTTGCTTTCTAAATGGACTGTGTGCGCGTTTGCCACTGCATAATAAGACAAAAAATCAGAAGCGTTCAGCGGGTTTATCAAAAAGTCTATATACAATACGTCTTTGTTAATATCATCTCATCATATCACCCGGTAAAAATATTCAAAAATCAAATTATTTAAAAAAAGGTTCATTTGTCATTGTAGTTTCAAATTGAAATTATAAAGTCCTTAAAAGCAGAAAGGAAAATGATAGTACAATAAAATTATTTGTTATCATTATTCATATTTATCAACTAAGTAATTAATAATCATACTTGCATGTTTCTTGCTCATTATAATTATGATGTTATCATTTCTTTATACAATAATTTCTCAGCATAACAAGAAATTATCACAAGTATTGGTCAACACAATTCCCTGTTTCGTTCATTAAAGACACACGGATTATCAATATAACATCCGAAGCGTTCTCTTAAGATGTTTACAGAGCTGGCAAACTTATGGAGTGCTGAGAGCTAAAAGGCACCGTTCGCTAATCCTCCTCCGGTATCGGGACTCCAAATATAATATAAATAAGAATCACGTATGTAATAAGACGGGGAGCAAGCACATTCCTAACACGTTCCCGGGCTCGCCCGGCTTAGCCCAACTTGCCCCATTATCTATCTCAGCTCTGCTTGATCGCCCAATACAGAATTTAAAAACTTCGAGCCATATAAACAGTTTTATTAAAAACCACTTTCATAATATCTCATAAAATAAAATTGAAGTGCCAACGTTCCGAAGAAATGATATTTCAAGTTGTTACAGCTTTGAAAATAAGAAAATGGAAAAATCTCTCACAAGAATCTATTGTGAGTAAATTCAAATAGAATATAGCAACAATGACTTAATAAAATCTTTATAATAAAAACACCTTGAATGGAAATCTCCAATTAAAAAATATATATAATAAGGTCTCTACCTTATACTCAGGGTCTCTTTATTTAAGGTCTCTACATACTTAAGGTACTCTTACCTTAATATATATTTTTAATTGGAGATTTGATTTCGATTCGATTCGACATAATTTCCCAGCTAATAATTATCAAAACATTTGGCTCAATAAGTGTGTACTTATTGTATTGTAAAATAGTTATTACTAATTTATTTCCAAAATAAAGCCTCATAGGCGGATTTTTATTACGATTTTTTCATAATACTTCTTGAAACTGTATAATTTCGACACGACTAAATGTATTTCATACTTTGTGTAAAATTTAACATTTCTCAAAGTTCATTGGCTGAGTTGCTAGTGTCGCTATAAAAGCTACTTTTTGAATTTATAATATTAGTCAGAATTTACACAAGACCTTGCTAAAATATGCTTATTTTATACGACTCACTTTAAATATATTTGAATACATTCATATGATTGTAACAGTGATTTTTTCCGTGAGGTACATTTTAATATGACGTAAAGCGATGTTCTCCGTGTATAATAAGAGATTACGTGTGCTTCCCTGAGATTCGAAGCAATTCAATATCAAACCACTTAAGTAGTAACGACTAAGCTTGACTTGGGAATAACTTTAGCACACCGGTAATGGGAGTCTGCGATCGAAAGAACTTTTTTATTATATCAGACATGGACGGGACTGGGATGATACGAAAGGTATCAGAATATTTTTGTATTCTTGTTTCTACTCGAAGTTTTAGTTGAGTTACTTGTATATTTTTAAAACTATAGCTCGAATTTACCTGCACATTATTTCATGTACCGTTATTCAAATATAAAAATATTTTCGGCGCAAAATTATTCTGTACTCGTGCTATATTCACGTAAAAAATACGAGGAAACTAGCAAAACAAATTTTCTGGAATATATTTCACATTGCGATACAGTTAGCGATCAGCGTGAAATAATTGACAAATTAATAATGATGTTGAAGATTTTTGTTTAGTAGACGAACCGCATAGCGGAGCGGTTACTAGCGTATCAGGCACAGTGGATTTCGAGTTAGATCCCTGGCCCAATATCTGAAAGATGAATTAAGATTTTCTATTCTTAGTCTTGAGTGTTTGTGTGTGTATGCGTGTCCATAGCATCCACGACACATGAGGAAATCCTATAGGTGCTATAAGTGTAGAAAGCTTTATATCGGTAAATCAGTACAATTTCAGTTGCACGTGTGCCCGAGGCCGCAGTTTATGTAAATCGTCTGCGGTGGAACAATCTCAATTGGCGGTATTATGCGATGATATTGGAATATCGTGCGGCCATAGACTGGGACTCGGAGCTAATAGACAATGAAGCCGTAGATTGCATCTTCCCAATAAACCTGTATACAAGTCAACATGAGGGATACGGGCGACCGCTGTGCCCTAAACCCTTAAGATGGGCACTAACCTAGTGCGTTTACGTGTAATAGCTCACATGATTATGATAGCAGTCGGGCAATTTCCCGATAGAACTTTGCAAAGTTCATATGTTTGTATTATTCATACGAGATTTTTTTTAAAAACCCATCCATTGATGGGTAAATGTATGGCAATACATCCTATTACGTTTGTATTATTCATACGAGATTTTTTTTTCAAAACCCATCCATTGATGGGTAAATGTATGAAAATACATCCTATTACAAAAGATAATTACTTCGATCAGTATGATACGCTGACACATGTAATTCATTATTCAGTATAGACTTCCGAAAGGTAACATTACACGTAACAACGCCGGTCAGTGCCCTCCTTTAGGTATTAGGAACCATAACAATGCAGCCTTCAGCCAAAGTACATTGTAGGCACATACGGTGTACAATCAATGCGTGATGTAATTGTTTTAGTGCCTAGTGGATGTAATCTGGGGAAGAGGATATTGGGTTTATTCCGCTTACTGATAGAGCGCCAGATAGATAAACCCACGCATACTTTAAGCGTACTACGATAGTAAACCTATAGTAATATTATAATATATTTACTCGTTATAAAACATTTACTAATTGTACACAATTTTCCCACTTACATAATCTGACTATTATAATAAGTTTTCCTTTTTTTGATATAACACATACTTTTTTGATATATAACAATTAAACAAAAGTGAAAAGCGGTTCACGGACGAACAAAAAATAATAACGATTTTTTTCTTTACTAATCTGTGCTTTGTTACAAATAAAAATGATACTATAAAAGTTTTAACAGAGTTCTTTTAAATTATACAATTTTAAAATTAAGTGACTAAAAGTGTTTACTTACCAATGCTACGAGTCGTCGTAGCATCTGTCTACGAGTTCAGGAATATCATGCATGAAAGATAATAAAGTCTAATCTACTTTTCTCATGATACGATTTAAATACTTCTAAAATTAGGTTTAATAAAGTGACGTTAGTTTCATAACTAGTTGTATTTGATTTCATTATAAACATATGTATTGGAATCCTAATACGTTAAAGAAACAAAAGTGGTAACTCGGCAGTAAAATTGAAGTAAAATTTCAAACAATATCTAAGCCAATTTGTTAAAGAAGAACTAATTTATCATAAGTCTACGAGCTGCAGGCAAATAAAGTGCTCATTATGCTAAATAACACAAAGTGTCACAAACGGTAGTAGAAGCGTAAATGATTGTTCAAAAGTATTAAAACGCATGGCTACAATCGTGTTCTACAGGCGGAACAGGCGAAGGAAGTTGTACTGCAATAATTTGGAGTTTATTTGCGATCTGGCCATTAGTGAGTTAATTATTCAGCGACGCGGGCACTTCAGACGGACTGCCGTGTACGTAGGCTGATATTACTCGCACTTCATTTGACCGTAATACCTCTTTATATTATTTAATGTGTTTATGTCCTACACAGGTACAGTTATACACAATACGTACATGGAAGTCAGTTTATTTTTGATATTAATAATCAGTAAAAACGAACACTATAATACTCGTATGTAAAGCAATTTTAATGCAACATTTAGATAAGTAACCTATCCGCTGAGTAACTCGTCGAACAATGACAAGTATGTTATCCCCGCACACAAATACAGGTGAATTGGTTTGGTACGCGTTGGTTTTCAGTAAAAAAACCTGCACCTCGCCAGGTACAGACCGAATACGCTAGAGTACGTTATTTTCATCATCGTGACTCTTTGTCTGTATTTGGTGAATGTTTATAGGATACGTTAATATAAAAAATAACCCTAATGGTTATTTTTTATATTAACATATATGTTTTTGACTGATACGGCATAATCGTCATATCTGTTTTTGGTTATAGACTACGTTGGTTGCTTGTATTCCGAAGATCTCTCTTTCTGCGTCTACGGATATTTAGCATGAACGATAAACGATTTAAATTTATTTTATTTTATTAATTGCATTTTAAAATAAATCAACTTAAATTGTTTTTTTTTTTATGGAATAATTTACAGCATTTTTTTTCTAAGATAAATTGGACAGATTCAAAATTTTGTAGAGAGATTTACTTACACTTATCGTCTTGAATAAATCTACATCGACAGGAGTTAAATATTACGTTTCAATATATAGAGACACTTTCAACTACTTAAGTACGTAGTGTATCATGTGATCTATATACCATATTACGATTTAATATTTAGCGCTTAAATTTAAAGGAATTTACGTCAAATTACATTTCCCCTGATCGCTCCACACCAGTCTGCCGTTGCGAGATAATAATTTATTCACACAGAAAGTCGTCTTCCGCGCAACTTAGATTGAACTTAAACGAGTATGTTGTGAACGCGTATTATGCTTAATGAAGTTAAACATGTCCCAGCAACTTTGTGATAGACGAACGAAACGATGTAGTGAACTCTATCTTCACTGTACCGAACGTTCGTCTACATACATACAAATTTTAAAAGTCACATGTTGTACAAAAATTAAGTACAAATACAAAATTCAAGTTGTAAAACACATTATTTGAATCTTTTTTTATAGAAATATTCAAAAGAAGTGTCCCGAACAATAAATCATTGGTTGAATATAAATAATATATTTGTATAAACAAATAGTTTTACGAAAGAATACTGTCTATCATGACTTACTTGACTTAACTATGTATTAGAGAATAATAGAATAGGATGATACTTTTATAATAATACTACAAAACCTTATATTTATTTAAAATATTTTGAAACAACATATATCATTTACAGGTGCTACTTTGGGACAAATTTAATACGTAGTAAGTTCTCCAATAAACAAACGAAGCCGCAAGCTTAGCTTGTATCCGAATAATTTTATTGTCGACGAGCCTGACGCTTGACGTCACATGTTCTGGGAACTTTGTTTCGGGGAAATAATTAACTAGCTCCGCTTTTTATTACCTCCCTAACTTTGATTTAATTTTACGAACGATTAACAACAATATTTGCACACGAGGTGTTGTTGCAGATAATTTAAAATAGTGATTTTATGTCGACCTTTAAGAGGTCAAAAATGGTCAATAGAAATCTAATTATCCTGAATACGATAGAAGTCTTGAGGTCATTCGCAGAAACGTTTTTAGTCCTTTTTTTCTGACCATTTACATTTTAAATACATTTATTTTATTAGTGCAAGATTATGTCCTAAGGTCCATTATGTACCCATAAAGAGGCGAAAAAAGTGTTATACTATAAAAAGCGATTGTATACCTTTCTTTTTGATAAAATATAATGCGGAGACAAATACACGGCAAAAACTTAGTATAGTAACAAAAAATCACAGTAACAAATAAAAACGTTAAAAATTAAAATATTCATGTGTTAGTCATAAGTTGACAGTACATTGTCAGTTATGAGCGGTCTAAATTGATAGTTTCAGCAGGTTATTTACCGCGGTAATTTATAACCGTGTCGGCTAACTACATTGGAAGTTAGACGGTCCAGCTAAAAGGCCATTACCAGACGACTCATATGAATTATTTGTAGGCGGTGAGCATGCGACGTACGAAGTAATGGGGTGAAATTATTGTGTAGCGATACACTACCACGCCAGTTGAAGACGTTAAAGTTTAATTCACGTAATTCATGTCGACTGGACTATATGTTACATTTTTAAAACAACAGACAAAAATAATGTACTTTGTCTGTTGTTTTATCGTACTGTGTCGTTTTCATCCAATATACCTTTGCTACTTTAGACGATATAATGGTCACCAAATTTATAATGCAAATGCTTCTAAGTCACACAGATAATGATAATAAAGATAATTTGGATAGCTTTAAACTTCAGTTTGTATTTACATTAATCTATACATTCAGTTAGGTTAAACGAATACATATTTAGGTTCGTAATCATTTATGAAGACAGGTAATTACATAAATATACACATGAAAAAATAAATATACACGACAAAAACAAATCGCAATGAAAATATCGCATTAAGTTCCTTACGTAGCGGACACCATAGCGCTAACGAGTTATTTTATCAAGCAGGGCATTTGTTTTTAGCAAGATTATTTATTATGCTACATAGACATGTTTTGGCGCTCTCACTATTAACCAAAATTGTAATTTATTGGGTAATTCTGTCAAAATTTAGCATCACATTTTTGAACCCGCCTACAGTAAAACGCATCCATAATATTAAATATGACTCTAAGTCTACGTTAAGATAAGAAAGCATTCTAGTTACCCGACTGCGTCAGAAGGAGAGTATTTCTTTTCTAGCGGATGTATGTACGTATGTTTGTTTGTGGCACGCGCTACAGCTTAAACGGCTGGACGTATTGTGACGTATGACATATCATTAGATATCATCAGTTTGGAAAGTGACATAGGCTATATATTTTTAAAAAACGGCGTAACAAATAGGAAAAAAGGGGGGAGCAACGACTTCTTTATTATCATGACAATATGGGTATCAAATGAAAGTTTCAGAGATGGAACATTCTAAAAAAAATATACATTATAATACTTTTACTTGAATATTTCGACGAAAACTATAAAGCGTTAAATTAAATGAATCATTATGAAAAAAAATGTTTTTACCAGTTAGGTTTTGTGTTTTAATAGATATTTTTGACATATTTTTCGAGCATACTCGTATATATGTCCCTTTTTTATGAATATGCATACGGTAAAATCTATGGATGTTATAAAACCCAAAATAGTGAACTTTGTACAGAGCCTACAACATGTTTCCGAAACGTCATCTGTCTGCCGGTGAAAGATTGATTAAAATCCGTCCAGTTCTTTACACATGCGGCGCAGTCAAACAAATAGATGGGCATAAAATTCTAAAAAAAAAAAATATTCTTTATCTAAGGTCTGCCGTTTGATTTTAAACTATTTCCAAGAAATAAAGTTGGATAAATGATCCTTAGTTACAAAATCTCTTTTGTTAAAAGCAATTCAAGCAACCTACCTAATGTGTCAAACGCAATACAATATCTATATTTTTCGAATGGAATAAGCAAAGTTGCGTAATGTTTAATTTTAGTAAGTAGTCACTGCCAACCATGGACATCTGTAAGCAATTATGTGTAAGCATCTGTAAGCATTTATATACGGCAGGGATTCTCACTCTAGTCAATCACAAATAATTTGCAACTTCCGAGGGCTAAGATGTTCGCCTCGTTGTAAGTGAGCTGGCAACCACACCCTCCCACCAAAACGCTTAAGCTTTTCGCTAGAAACAGAAAAAGGCGATGGATTCCTCCATATTCAATTATCATCTATAAGACAGAAAAAATATACTATTTAAAAAGTATAGACAGCTTTACTATATTTAAATATCTAGATAGATAAGTAAATCATTATCCACCTTGTGTATATTATGACTAAAAGTAAGTCGTGTATTAAGCGTCGCAGTAATTAAAGATTAAGGCGCCGACGCGGCTGGCCCGCAAGCTAGCGTGTTCATACGCGCTTTGTACTATTTGAACAAGCTTTAACATTGCTAAACATATATGTACCTCAATTTACCTGGAAATTACAGGAACCACACATGTTGCGTTTACACGCCGCGCGTTTAGACATTTAATAGTTTCAATTTTCGAGGAACTGTTGGAATGTTATTAAAATCTTTTTATCAACTCTTAAACTATAGCGATAGAAGTAACTCATCTGTGGTTAACCTTGATATAGAAGTCCTGTTCTATATGTTTTTTTAAGAATATGTCGCATACAGATGTCTTTGGACGGTAGCGGCCAAAAACCATCCGGATACTGCATGCTAGTTTGCTACATCAGCCCTAATAATTAAAAAAAATATATTGCAGTAGTTAAACAACTAAATAACACTGCAATGAGATGCTTTAAATCCCATAAAAATTGTGAAAGATTAAGATAATAAATAAAATTAAAATATGTATAGTGATTTAAATCTCGTCTGCACCGTAATACTGCCTTATAATAGCAATATTCACGTCTGTGACGCCTTATTAGAATTCTTCTACTCCTCTTCTGAGATTGTTTACTAATGTCAGTAAAATATAGACATGTCGTAACATATGGTAATAAGTCCAAATAAGACCAATTATATTTCTTATTATATGTTAAAAAAAAAACATAAAAATTGTTCTTGATGTAACACATGTTCCAGTAGTTCTTATGTTAGCCGTTTCTCATTTAGTCTGTCTGCAATTAGGTGATCTGCACTGCAAGCTTTTCAGATAATTCAAGAGTAAATGATAAGTACGAGTTCTGGCGGAACTTTCGAGACTGCGAGTGACATTAGCGAGTGTAACTAACTTGTAACGGGAGAACTCTGTAGTTTATAGTTTCTTCCTAATAGAAACCGTATACCTACAAAGGAGCTAATTACTGACTCGGTCCACTAAACAACGGCCTGCGTCTTAACAAGTGGGTACATTCTTTCCGATCTTTTGTATCGCCAAGGGTGCTCGGATTCCGTCTAAAATGTGTACACGTTTCATGTAATAAAGGTATACCGTGTATACTTTTTTCACTTTTTCACTGACTGTCTCATTCATAAGTCTTTATTAAGCTTTAAAATCTTTTAAGGAAAAATATTTATATTTGGATTATACAGATTGTACTTTATCCAACGCATCATTTATACGATCCATCCATCCTCTTTGAAGCTCTTTGAAGTCCACAACAGAAAATAGACCTTTCATAATGGATGTTCTTGCCAATAGTCGCCACGCCTTGTAACTGTGTGTGTTGATGACCTCAGTGGCTGATGTTACACAGGAAGACGCTGCTGCCCATCTTATGAATGATGTACATTTGTACCCGTTACGATTAATAGTATCTACTATTGATTCATAAGAAAAAAAAACATACCAATAAACATAGCGCGATGTTACATGATTAAAATTAAATTTTTCAAGTCTTTAACTTCAACGGTATAGAACTTTAATTGGAAAGTTTTTCACCCTTTTCATCCCCTTCGGTGAGGAATTTCCAAAAATCCTCTCTTAGTGCTCCTCTACACTCCCTAAGGAATGTTCTTACTAAATTTCAAGTTTCTACGCTCAGTAGTTTCGGCTATGCATTGTCTGTCAGTCAGTCACTCAGTAAGAGTTTTATATATGTATATATACAGATTTACGAGTGACAAATATACTCTAGATTTGTGGAGTATTTTTAATTAGGACGATGTTCTTCAATATACATATACAAAATACCTTTGCTCAACTTTATCAAAGTTTTTACATACCAATAACAATGAATAGTAACAATTATGTCACCATAAATATGTACTAATACCTATGTCTACTACACCGTAGCTTTCAGTCATATTTAGTTAAGTGGTCAATGTATGCGAAATGACAGTAATTTGTGGCCGAATAATTTCATTACTTAGGGTCACGTTAATCTGCATGAATTTATACGCTTAATAGCTATTTATATAGCATTAATACTAAAAATACCACACAATAAATGATATTTTTTTTAAGTTGTCAATGATAAAAGCATTAATAACTGATAGTCGTCAACCCATTACTGTCCCACTGCTGGGTACGGAGCCCAGTAATCTTCTCTCTCAAGTGCAAATTGGTAGACTTCATACACCTTTGAGAACTCTTTTTTTACAGAACTCAGGTGTGCAGGTTTCCTCACGATGTTTTCCTTCACCTTAAAGCAGTGATAATTGCTTTCTAATGCGCATATAATTTTATAAAAATCAGTGGTGCGTGCCTGGGATTCGAACCTCGGACTTCCGATTCAATTCAACAACATTTGGCCGAGTTTAACCATTAGGCTATCACTGCTCTAATAACTGATAGCTACCTAAATTATTCATAGCATTAAATTATTAGGAGTCAAAAGCCAAAAATCTGTATTATTCATTAAATCCTGACCTTTTTTATTTACTTCTATAATACAGGGTACATAAGGTATCTCAAGCCTTTAACTCAACATAAACCACATTAGATACTTTCAAAGTGACTACATGATAAAGATCATTTAAAACTAAACAAATTCCTAAAGTAAAATTCCTAAAAGTAAGTTTAATACTTTTCGTTTAACAAAAACAAGTGATGCGTTAGTTGCATTTACTCGTCGGAAAAAATAGCAAGTACGTAAAGGCAGTACGCTTCAGAGCACAAATATTGCAATACTTGCTCGTCTTTAATGAAGTCTCACTATCCACTCGGTTTGTTAATGTAACGAGCGCATTATCGAGCAAATAGCGAAGTTTTGAAACACAAATGAAAGTGTTGTTGGGACTCGCACATCCAACCGTGTTAATCACACTCCGCTGGGTTGCGATGTGAATAAGGATTTTAAGTCGTGTTTACGTTGACAATTTTACATATGTGTAAGCAGAACGGTGCTTGAGAAGAGTAAATTTACCTTACTGTACCCACGATAAATTTTATTCAAATTGATTTTACGCCGCTTTTTAAGTTTCCACCTCAATTAGTTTACACAAGCGGGCAATTTTACAAGTTTTCGTATGAAACTCCTATGTTATTAAAATAATTGTCAATTTAGCATGAATATTTTAATATATATTTAATATATATTTATTGTAAGTAGGGACACTACATTCCGCAATGTTGATTATTATTGTGTTTGTGTTTTCAAGATTTTTTATTTTAATATTTGAATAATTTCATACCTGGCTCCAAAATATTAATTTATCCTCTTGTACAAATGATACACAAAACAATTTTATACTAAAATTGCTCTAAAAGTAAGTCTATGAAATATTTGAAAAAAATAAATCATTGCTCTTAAACGTAGCTACGGTTTAAAAACACGAAAACTGAGGACAAAACGAGTAACAAACGAAATGGAGGTACAGAATAGAGATGAGTCGCAATGTGTAGGTTGGATGCGAACATAACACATCCGGTGCACAAGCAGCCTTCGTTCAGCGGATGTCGGCTCCCGAGACAATCACGCCAACACGCCATCTTGTGTTCCCTTTGCCATTTTATAAACATTTTTAGGTTAACCTTTCACTAGTCACTTCTTGGTATAACTAAAGAATACATTTGTACATAAGTATTTGCTTGAAAAACATATTTAAACATTTTCTATGCAATTTTCCACATTGAAGAAATAATGTTAAATTGCTTCAATAGATTGTGTTCAACGTGTTTTTCTTTTGACTGTATATGTAGAACATAATTTAAAGAAAACAAAAAAGCTAAAAATATTTTTCTATATATTCACAAAAACTAGGAAGGAACTCGTATCTAACGAGTTAAATGAATACCAGCTATTTTCTCCGAAGGGGGCTCAATTACATTAGCTGCATCTGAATTTCTAATTCCGTTTCAGTATGAAGACCCAGTTTTTCATCTTTTGTAATGACTCCCGCACCTAAAAAATACACGCAGCTAAGGATAACGCCATTTTTTGAGTGAAATGTGATCATCCGTTTTTAAAACTGGCTTACTTCTCTATATATGAAAGTTTATCAGTTTAAGGGCTTAAGAGATTTACAAAGCTTACGAAATATAACGACAAAGATAATCTCTATCCCACGTAAAAACGGTTTTACGCAACAGCCATTTAGGAGACACCATTAAGCGGAATATTGGATATTGAAATGCGTAACGTACAATGTTCTAAGCCAATTAGTTGGTCATTTTTGCAGTGGCACGGCCGCATTCACGAGGGCCTAGCTAAGCCGGAATAAGCCGGTTACTACCGGTACGAATCTAATTAAAGGACACCGTGTTCGTGCGAAATGCTGACAGTTACCATTTGATGATTTTTTCCCCAACATAACCTTTGAAAAAGGCTGCCCTAATTGGTTGTTTTCCTAACTTTTTGTATTTTCAACTTTAATCTATCGAACGCTAAATGAAACAGCAAAAACAGAGACGAAAGAAGTCGCTATGAATAATTTGATCAAGTAATGCAACCGCGGTCGCTCAAAATTAATACAATTGTTTGTTTTCCCTCGGTAAATTTATTCCTTGTTTAGAATAATGAAACGGGAGTATTTTCTCAGGAAATCCATTCTTTAACAATTTAAGACGGAGTTGCCTAATGTGTTGCAATTTTTCCTCTATAATAACAGTATGCAAATGGGTATACTCTGCGTAATCTAAGGCATCACTACTTCTTTCATTTCTATAATCCTAGTTGTTATTTAATACAAAATTTTCTATTTTTTTTGCTACTGATATATTTCATGTTATAATAATATAATATAAATAACTTCTTTACGGTTCTGTAGATAAATACTGAACCCTAATTATATAGTTCTTTCTACGAATTTCAAACAACTTTATACATGAACAACATGAGTATAAACTCCATATTTTTTATAGAAGAGTAATTGCGGTATTCACGTATTTCCAATATTCAATGCCTCACAATCTGGTACAAGTACTATTCCCACCCGAAACCTTTTGGAAGATATATCCTGCGATAATCATCAACAAGGTATCATTCCTTTAAATCTCAAAACCTAAAAATTAAACAGCTTAGTTATGAACATGAATGAACTTTGTTAATGTTCAAAATAGACGCTCGTATTAAAAATTACGTATTACTTGTTTTAAGGTTTTAACTTTTTATGTTTTGGAGTGAAATAAACACAACGTCTAAATTACAGCGGAATTACTTAGCGTGTTCCGACACGCACTTGGCCACTTTGTTTACAATATTTATAATCAGAAACGGGTTTTTATTGGCATGATTTTTTCCATTTATCAAGAAACTAAAAATGTTTTTCTACTCCTACGATATACATAGCATACATCGTATTAAATATTCCGCCATCGCTTGTGACATGCGATGGTTCTCGGGAGCACGCTTCAGTCGACGTACGACATTAAGTAAAAGAGTTTCGTGAGCTGTAATTTAGTAGAAAGCATTGAAATATTCGTGTATAATCTGAATAACATGCCGATATGAACAACGGGGGAATACGAGGAACGTTAGGGTGTATTTTATCCAATATTAAACGCTTAGGGAACTGCCAGCGGAATATTATACGAATTACGTACGGGCTTTTACAATATTCAATAAGATAATAGAGAGAAGTGGCTCCAAATTATTTTTGGGCAACCCCTTAAGTAAGACATATTCGGGCACTTTACACACGCTCGCTCCATACTTTAATTAATTAGGGCTTGCGTTAGGCTTACAGTACTAAACATTTTCGCTAATATAATATAAATTTGAAGATCGTTTACTTCTTGCTTTTCTAATAACTTTTGAAAATACTGCATAAATTTTATATTAAATATGTTTTTAATTAACGTTTTATTGTCACAAGCTATTTAATTTCTTCTTTGTTATTTAAGTTGTACCTAATCTCGCAAACTACATTTATGATACATTAATAGATTACAAACCATATCTCGATAACCACATTGAAATAACCAATGTACTATACAAATATATGATTCCTGAATTAAAAAGAATGTCGTTTTTCTATCTCATATTATGATGTTAATAAAACACGATACACGTTAATAAAATTATCTTTTCCTGGATGATGACGGACTTAACTATGCATGGTACTTTTTATCACTTCAGAGCATACGTAATATTAAAACCGGTCGAATATATCTCAGACAAAACCTATGAAGAGGAAGCTCTTCATAATATTAAACCATCGGAAAGATTTTAACAAGTAATTCCACTAAAAATCTGAGCGGCGCACAAATAAAACTATGATTTTCTTTGATCTTTCACGTTTCTCGAAGCTCATCAAAGTAAAATAACAAAAACCTTTTGTGGCCCTCACAAGATTTCCCGCTGGAGTGTGTGACCAAAAATGATATCTATACACAAAGTAATACACATTCAACGTTGAAGAGAAAACCACAATTTCTACAGACCTTCGTAATGTAATTTTTCGCCTCTCCATTTTCTTTTCCCAAAAGTTAGAGCTTTATTGAAATATTGGATATCAAGTACGGTAGAGCTGTTTTTATTATTCAAAACTTATCCGAATTCTTGACCCGTTCATGGCAACTATCCGCGAAAGACACATTGAGTTTATTTCGGTTTTAGATTGTGAAACATTTGTTTCGGTCGGAGGTCCTCAGGTTCTTTTGAAATATTTCGTCTTGCATTTTACAGCATTATTTTAATACTACTTTACCTATGGTTAATCCTAAGATATTCTGGATCTAATATTTAATACATTATTGTATACATTTTGTAATGATCGTAGAAAACAGCTGCTCAATCGCTTCCGCTTCTAATACTAATAAAAATAGCTTCTAATACGAAAAAAATAGTCAGCTAAAAAACCAATATACATATTCCAGCTTTTGTAGCAAACACGTATTTCATAACCAACACATATTATAAATTCATAGAATTTCATATGACACCTAAATCTACCAAGTTCACTTAAAACCGGTGTAATCTCGCGCAAAAATATCATCATATTAATAAGTCTATAAAAAGGCAAAAATGCTTCCCAAGTGACTTCATTTGTAACAGGAATAACGCAACTGGGACTGCATTACTTGCGGCTTGATTCGACCGCGCGAAACTCGACGCCTACACTGGTGTCGATGTCGTTTCCCATCGACATTTAATAAGCAACCTCGATACACTTACCAAGCTGATATTAACACTGATTGCATTGTACTGCTTTATAAACGTTAAAAGCCTAGTGGTTTCGCTTAATAGCCAATTAATAATACAATAATGCACAGTCTGATATTATTAAAATTTCACCGAATTACATATTGTGTCTTTCAATCGACACATTGTTTTAATGAAATACCTTACCGACTTCTGTACGTTCTATATCAATGTAAAAGTAAAAAGCAGACTGCAACGGAGAGTGCTGGTATTGTACAGTCAAACATAAATGAAGATGGATCTGCACGTAGTCGCCTTTTTTGATAAAATGGCGAAGCAGATTGCAGTGGATGGGTGGATGATAATATGAGCGGTTCAATACCGGCGGCGGAGTGACAGCGCCCATATTAGTCGCATAAATCAAGTCGGCGAAGTGACGCGGCCGTAAGCGATCGAGTGTCAGAGCGTCTAGAAATAAAAGCAAGAGAATTTTTCACTAGTTGAGTGCTTTGCTCTAAGGCATGCGATAGAATTTGTCTCGCTTCGTCGCTATTCGGTTTCGTTGTGTTCAAGCGAAACTGTGTGAGTGATATCTCGTTGTAATCCAGTCCCAATTTTACATAATATTATCCTTTCTCCATGATACATCGAATCGGTCACCATACTAACCCTCAATGAAAGAATTAAAATTTCTGTTCTCAATTCCCCGTCTGAATGTTTGTGTATTCATCATTGTGTATGACACCCATGACATAGGAAAAAATTTAATGTTATACTATGACTTTTGTATGAAAAGTTTTAATTTATCATTGCAATAACAGAAAATAGAATCCAAATAATCTGAATAATGTCGTTTTCATGTTATTATATTATACCTATACATTGTGTTCAGTATCTATTCACGGCCATAAATTACAGTTTGTCACGTAATAAGCCCTAATTTTAGATGTAATTTATTTTTCTCGGATACTGCCAGTGCTTCAGGTCGATACTACTACATCCGCCCAGAATACCGTTACGTGACTTATCAAGTTGCTCTAACTTTTCTCCTCCTACACTTCGACCTCTATCTCTAACCAAAATTAAATAAAGTAAAGTTTGAAATATTGGATTTATAGCATTATTAATTTGGACTTTGCGGTCATAAATAATACAAAAAGAAACATCTCAATGAAGACCAAATCGTGAGAATTCTTGATATTCGCAGTAGTGGCACTGAAACACCTCGACTCTTTCTATTGGTTCCGTTAAGTAGGTCGAATAATATGACGGGCTCAGCAGAAGAGTACTCGGAACCCTCCGCACTCTCGAGGGCCCTTCTCGATCCTCCTCACTAAAACCGCTCGATTTGACATGATTTTTAAATGCTGATAACAAAGCTCTGGTTACTTTGCGATGCGCTGAACAAACTTGTTCGAGTTTCCTCACTTCAAATGCATTTTATGAAAAAAATATACGAGCAGGTCTCGTAAAAGCCTGTATATTCTTACTATTTAAAACGAAAATAATAGCTATTGATCTAAAGAGACATAATATCATAAGTTTAGTATGATAATAATGTATGAAAAATTTTTTTTTTTTTTTTAGTTTCGCATTTATTACTTTCCAATATTAGAACCTTATGAACGACACTATTCGATGGCACACTTACAGAGCAAGATTTTTTTTTAATGAATTCTTCGAATTCATGTGAAGGGCAATAATATTTTGTAGCAGAATTTTTTAGTTTAGTTTTGTAGTAGTTGTAGTAGTATTTTCCATAATACATTAATAATAATACAATTTATTTTTTATCACAATCGTAATCACAAATATTTTTCATAAATCCCTATAATTTGTCCCCGCACACTTGATAAATTCATACTGAGGTATATATATGTGTGTATATATAGTATATATATGTATATACGTATATATATATACATATATTCATGTATATCTCTATATAATTTTACATAATACATGTTGATAGCGAACTCAAAGCATATATATACAAATAGACGAACACATTTTATAATCAATGTTAACATATAGCGGGGGGCGGCAAAACTTAAGCAAACTGTAGCAAGACGAATGGCCACCGGCCATTGCTTTTATACTAACAGAATAGAGGTTGGCCGCAATATTAACTGCGGGTATGAATATACCCGTACGAATATAAGTATAGTGAACTAACCTTAATATTTGGGAGTACCTCCATCGCTTTATGAAAATGTTCAATCTTTTTACCCGACTGCGTCAGAAAGAGGGTAAACTTTTTCGGACGTATGTCCAAATGACTTGACGAGACGAGTCCAATGAAATGACATATATTTTGACATATATTTGGATATATCATTGGACTCGTTTCAGTTTGCAGATCGGCATAGACTTTATCTTTTTTAAATATCATAAACAAAAAATTGGAGAATGGGACGACTTTTTTATTATTATCACAATATGAGTGTCAAATGAAAACTAGATCATTAAAAATGTATACATTATAACACTTTTGTTACTATTTTGACGCAATCCCCTAAAAACGTAAGATTAAATTAACTATTATAAAGACAAAATACCACTCTGTCAATTTCAGTTTAGGCAGGCGGGTTTTTGTTTTCGTAATAATGTATTGTTATTGGAACACGACGTTAAAATCTCAGTGAAACAAATACCTTACCATAATATGAGTACTGATATGTATCATTAACCTATAATTTATAACACGTATCAGATGATTTGCATACCTCAACGAACCAATTACTTTGTAGTTCAAACCGCAAAGATATTAAATGCGTCCCTTAGTACCGAGGATGTAATTAATACTATAACATGCTAATCTATAGCCTTTTTAATAAGAGTAGCAACAAAAGGAAAATGAAGGTGGACAAATATATCCATTATCCGTTAACATGATGAAACTAGACTTTTAATAAGTTAGTTTTTATCTTAAATATATTGACTTGTGATGTATTTTTGCCTCATAACTACAGTACTTAACACTCCTGTGTTTTTAAAGGCTTAATTTTTACATCAGAGAATTTAAAATGTTCAAATTAAACCTGAGAAGAGAGAAGAAATCGGCAAATAGCATGGTTTATTCTTTTACCGAATAAATGAAACGATTCAAAATAGAGACTTTCGTTCTATTAAACTGAAAACGTATTCACGCAAAACACCGCCAGAAAATAAAGGAAAAATGTACCCAAAGCAAATTATTAGTGTAGGTATTCAGCGTCCGCTGGGCAACAGTGTACGAGGGTGGTTGTCACAGAGATTCGACACGCGCATCGCTCACACGCCCTGACGGACCGACTGAGTTGAGAAATTGAAACGTAATCACAAAAAAGTCTCGGCCATGTAGCAAAGATCACTCACATACTAGTAGGTATGAGAAAAATCTATGCCTTATTTTCCTTACGTACAGTCGCTTTACGATAGTATAAATGTTTGAATGAAACTTCGATTTACAGGCACCTAAATATCTAACGACCCGTTACGGTAGAAAGCCGGAGATAATTTTAACTGTTTTCAATGTTCCTCCCCATTTCACAGACACGACCTGCCCGAGACGAGTATTTAGAGCGCTTGATAAATTGGGTCCGAAATCGATTTATGGCAGAGTCGCGCTTAAAAGAAAATGAAAAATTTACAAAATCTGCGTCTATCTTATAAGGCCTTCTCATCAATCAATAGAATTAAATTAAACCTGGAAATATAAAGCTTTTCAAGCGCTAGCAGGGCGTCAATAATACTTATACATAAATGTATAGATTTAACGATAGAAAGAAATTGGAATGAATGGTTTTTATTCAAAAGTTCGTAGTAGGTTAATACAGAAATACGTAGAAGGCTTTCGTCTTTTTCATTGTTCAGCAAATAAGCCTAGTGGGTGGACAAAGGCGGCATGTCGTGACGACAAGCACGTAAGGGCGCGCTTCCGCCGCGCCAGCACTCTCAGGCTGCCGAGCCTCGAGCCACCTCGAGCCTTGAGCTCGACTCGAGTGCCTGTCGAGCCGAGCGCTGACGATGCCCAACGAATAGCTAAGATTATTACGCTATGCAGCTGCCACGAAATAAGATGCTACCAACTATGCCGTGGCATCCGAATAAAAATAGCGTTCATTTTTGACGCAATTTAACTACATATTTTACACTTTCGCTTGAATTTTCCGACTTTCACGACGCAGTTTACTCTATTATTTTATCACGGGAAGCTTAAACACTTGAAAAACATAATTCTTCCGCTTTTACTTTAACAAGAAACTAGTTTAAAAGCTGTTTATTTTCAAAACAATCCGCCTTCGTGTAACTCGTGGCGGTATTGTTGTGTTACAGTTATAACTTACACATTGTAGCGAAAATACATTTCTTTGAGAAATGAATAATTGCGGTAGCGCGACAATCTCACTAAACAAAAAGTTCTTTTCAACATTTATAATGGTACGTTGCGGAGCTAGCGCGACTAAAACCTAATAGTTTCATTTCGAGAACCATTATTTGGAGTAAAATTGCACTAGACATTATAGAGAATATTACATGCTTCTAAAATTCATTTAGTATGTGGATAGCCACGTTGGAGTAAATAGATTGGTTAGCCGATATTGTGGATGTCTATGAGAACGTATTCCGGATGCGCTGGTAGAAAATAACTCAATTAAGTTTTACATTCAAGAGTTTTCCGGACACGTATAAATGTGGTTATCACAATTATCCAGCGTTCAGCAAACCTAACAAGCTTCTCCCACAGTCGGGAAGTACCTAACGTCCGTGTTTTACACTTTTAACTAGCTTAAAAAATTAATCATGCTTGAATTGTTACATTGAGATAATAACATTGTTTTTATCCCTTAGACGTAGTGAGCACCACCGCGTTACCGTAAAATTTTGTTTTTCACTCGACTGCTTCAGATGGAGGGTAATGTTTTTCGAGCGTACGTTTGTATATCCATTTCATTGACATTGACTGCAATTTTAGCTGTCGGGTTTGTTGTTTTCATAATAACTACTTATTTAAGGTATATACACTATATTATATATGTACATATTATTGTACAGGACTGAATAC